>PVKA01006866.1:0-81023 GCA_004027165.1 Ctenomys sociabilis | reverse complement strand
CTATAATAAACACTGAACAAATTGCATATATTTTAAGTGTATAATTTAATAAATTTTGACATAGGGAAATACCCTTGAAGTTACTGTCTACTTTTAAAGTGTTTTTTTCTTCAATTTAAATTCCATGTGGTATTATACTTTTTTTTCTGGGCAGGATAATACTTAACACAATGAATTAATTTTCATGATGATTTCAGATCAAAAACTAGGTGGTAGGAGGCTAGACTGAGGACATAGTTGAGGGTTTTGAATATGGTGGGAAACATGGTACAAAAGAGACCCCTGAGGTACCTGCTGGGGTGGGGATGAGAACCAAGACAACAGGATGGGGCTGCAGTCATTACTAACAGTTGTGTCATGACAGAAAAATCCCTGTACTTAAAGTCAGAAAGACCTGGCTCAGTCCTTTTTGCTGCTGACCAGCTGGCTGGACTTGAGGTTGCCACAACTCTAAGCCTCAGTTCTGCCTTCATTCAGTGAGAATATTCCTTAGCTGAAATGGCAGTAGTAAGACTTAACTAATATAACCTGATGTTTTTTGTAAGGGATAGTACATGAAGTCACTGCAAAGAATTATCAGTGGGTTTAGAGCCAGAGTGCCTACACTTAAAATATGGCTCTTCAGAGGCATGACCTTGAGTAAAGTGTTACATTTCTTGATTTTAAAATGGGGGTAATAAATATAGATGCTTCATGAGACTGTAATAATTAATCTATTTAATAATGTATAAAATGATTAAAATAATCTGGAAAGGCTGAGATTGCACAGCTCAATAAACGGAAGAGGTGGTGATGATGTTGGTGATAGTTCTGCTGGTGAACAGCAGTGGCATGAGGAGGTGTCAAAGGAGGTGGGAGCTGCAGTGCGTGCCTGTGATCCCCGCTATTTGGGAGTGCAAGAGAGGAGGATCAGAGGTTTAAATATAACCTGTGCATTTCATAAAACCTAATCTTACAATAAAAACTAAAAAGCCTGGGAATATATGTCAGTGACAGAGCATCCCTTTGTTCAAGATACAAGACCTAAAAAAAAAAAAAAGAATAGAAAAGAAAGAAAGACTTTGGGGAGCACAAAGGATTGGGAATTTTTCAGCTAAGTCCAAGTGTTGGTCCAGACTATTAAACTGAACAAGGACATCAACTGTGCTTCAGTTTTCCATATACAAACTGATAATCAAACAATGCCTATTTAACATATTTGTTCTGTGAAAGTCACACACTATATTTGGCATGTAAATACTGGATTCACTGGGGCTATTATTGTTCTTATTATTAAAAGCAGAATGTTAGCAAAGACTACATGTTGGAGTGAACTAGCTTGGGGAAAGTAGAATAAAGGACCCTGAAAAATCCAAAGGATGTAAAGGTGACTTTGGAATTCCAATTTTCTATAGCCCCCAGGTCTAAGCCAGCATGTCTCATGGCTTCTAATTTACTTTGCTTCTTCATTTTCTTGCCCTCTGTTTTTATAACCCAGATATACCATGATTCCAAAAGCAGACAAGAATAGACTCACAAAAGATATCTATAGGCCAAACTCCTTTATGAACCTAGATGCAAAACTACACAACAAGATACTGGCCAATCATCATACTTTGTGGCAAAATAGGCTTCATCCAGATGCAAGGATGGTTCAACACACAGACTTCAACAAATGTAATATATCATATTTGTAGCAAACACAAAACCACATGATGATGTAAACAGCTTCAGGAAAAGGCTTTAACAAAATATAACATCTATTTGTCATAAAACACTTAAGAAACTAGATACAGAAGCACCTTATCTCAATCTGATAAAAGCTACTTATAACAAACTAAGTGCCAACATTATATTAAATGAGGGAAAAAAATGAAAGCTTCCCTCTAAAATGAGGAACAAGCCAAGAATGTCTACTATCACCAGTCCTGTTTAACACAGTACTCAAAACATTAGCAATCAGGCAAGATACAGGAAATGAAGAAGTCAAATTATTATTTGCAGATGACATGATCCTTTGCACAGAAGACCAAAAAAATTCCACCAAAAAGTTCTTAGAATTAATAACCAAATTCAACAATGTAGCAGGATACAAAATCCACACAAAAAAAATCAATAGCCTTCCTGTACATCAATAATGAATTCATTAAGGAAGAAATTAAGAAAACAGTACCATTCACAACACAATCAAGAAAATTTAAACACTTAAGAATTAATCAATAGAAAATTCAAAATGCCTCTACAACAGACAACAATGTTCTGAAAATAAAGAACAAATAGGATACTGGAAAAATGGAACAATATCTGTTATTCTTGCATAGGCAGAACCAATATAGTCAAAGCAGCCATACCTTCAAAATTTATATGTAGGGCCCCGGGAGATAGCTCAGTAGAATAAGTGCTTGCCTGGCAAGTACAGGGTCCTGAGTTCAATCCCCGGTACAGCAAAAAAAAAAATATATATATATGTAGACTTAAGGAAATCTCAATAAAAATACTACAAAATTCCTTACACAACTAGAAGGAAACACCCCAAAATTCATTTGGAACCAAAAAAAGTCCCAGAAGAGCAAAAGTAATCCTGCATAAAGCAAAAGGCATCACAAACTGATATGTAAAGTTATATTAGTGATAAAACAGCATGATATAGGCACAAAAACAGGCATGAGACTCAATGGAAAAGAATAGAGAATGCATTAAAAAAGCCCTAGCATAATCAGTTGTCTGATATTTGACAGGAAGAAAGATAGCCTCTTTAACCATGTCAGGAAAAATGGCTATATGCATGAAGACAACCCAGACCAATATATCTTACCATGTACTAAACTAAAATTAGAATAGATCAAGATCTAAATGTTAAAACAAAAACATTTAATCAGCTGGAAGATAAAAATAAGTAAATTTCTTCAAGACATAAGCATAGGCAAGGACTTTTTGAACGGAACTCCAATGGCACAAGAATTAGTATCAAGAATTAACAATCAGAATCATAAGAAATTACAAATCTTCTGTGCAATAAAGAAAACAACAGAATGAAGTGACAATGTATGGAATGGTTACAAATTCAAGACTAGAATCTAATGACTAGTACCTTTAGGCAAAAGACTAGTATCTAAAATTTATAAATAGCTCCCAAAACTTAGACTTCTTCGATAAAAGACCCAATCAATAAATAGGCAACTGAAATGAATAGATTATTATTATTGTTATTATTATTATTATTAAGAAAGAAGAAGGAAGATGAGAAGGAGGAAGAGAAAAAGGAGAAGAAGAAGAAGAAGAGGAAGCCGATAAATGCATGAATAAATGTTCAACATATCTGGCCACTAGAAAAATCCAATTAACAGAAAATTGAGATTTCATCTTACTCCAGAAAGGATGGCTATCATCAAGAAATCAAATGATCAAATAGCTGACAAAGCTTCAGGGAAAAGGAAACCTCCACTATTGACAGAATGTAAACTAATATAACCAGTATCTAAATCAATATGCAGATTCCTCAAAAAACAATCATTTCACCAAGTTGTTCTTCTAGAAATCTCCCTAACATAAAAGACAGCATGGTGACACATGCATACCTATGTTTATAGCAACAAAATTCATAACACACTACCTAAATCTTCGGAGTGGCCTTTATGTCCACCAGCAGATAAATAGATGAGGAAACTGTAGTGTTTATACACAATGTGGGAAAAAAACATAAACTTGAGTCATTTGTCGGAAAATGAATATACCTCCAGGCTATGATGGCAAATGAATTAATCAGACTCACAAGCATAAGTAGTTTATGGTTTCTCTTATGAGAAACCCAAAACAAATAAAAAGCATAGAAAATATAGAAATAGGAGATAACAATATAGATAATTTGCAAATGGAAGCCAGATCAAAAGGTGGAGGGAGAAGGGAAACAGCAGGGGTTATAAAGAATCAAAATGTGTTATGTATGTTTACCAATTCCCCAGGAGGAATAGAATTATTAGATACTGCAAACTTATATTTAAAAAAAGTAAAAGTTGAAGAAAAACTCCAGGGAGGTGGCTTAGATTTTTAATAAATGAGGCACTCTAGGGTTGGAGAACAATGATTTCAATAGAAACAGAAAACATCCTTTGAAAGAATAAATTCAGGGCCTGGGGCGATGACTCAGTGGAATAAGTGCTTCCCTGGCAAGCACAAGGGCCTGAGTTCAATCTCTGGTTCTACAAAAAAAAAAAAGGAAGAAAGAAATGGATAAATTCAGTATCAGACAGCCTCTAGAGCTCTGTGTCATATAAGAGTTGCATACATCTTTGAATTTCAGTTTCTCAACTATGAAATGTGGAATATAATACCAATAAGATCTATCCAAACAATTGCTGTAATTGTGGAACAGTATTTCACAAGTAAATGACTTATGCCCAATTATGCCAGCCGAGCACACATTGAAAAGAGGAGTCCAAATAAACCTTTAAGTTGTAGGTGTTGGATGTTTTGTTCTGCTGATGAAAAACTAAAGAAAACAGGTCAGTGAATTATGGATAAGAAGCCACCCCAAGGGATGGGGAGTATCTCAGTAGCAGAAACACTGCCTGCTGTGCAAGCTTAAGGTCTTAAGTTCAATCTCTGGGATCCAATAGACAGATACAGTGGGAATATTTATTTCATACACATCATAGTGGACCATGGGAAACTTTTGCAGTGAAAAAAATTATATATATATATATATACATATATATATATATGTAGTGTTCACAATAGTTAAGATAGATGTACAGCTACTTTCTCTTAGTTCAATGAGAAGAAAAACTTTGTACTAATAGTGTTTAGACAAGATATCATGCTGTATGATAAATAACTACTCTGAAGACAACAATATGCAATGTATTAATTATTGTAACTGTCCTACTAACCCTGTTTTGAAACTGTCTCATTGCTATTTCTTTCTCAATAAAATTAATATAAAAATTTGAGTTAATTTATCTTTCTTCTAGCTAATGTACATGACTGGTGATCCAGAACTGGCTTCAGAGCAAGTGTGGAGTCTCCCCTAAGAAGGAGCACTATGACATTTGTAGGGTCCCTAAATTTTTCTTTCTAGACTGAACCTCTCTCTACCCATTTAGCAAAAGGACTCCTGCTAAGTAATTTCGAGAAATTTTGAGAGCAAGGAGACTATTTGTCACTGGTTTAGTGTGGTTTCTTGTACAGGCATCCTTCAGTGTCTCATGCAATGGGAAAAGTAGAAGACCAAAACCTTAGTGCTATGAAATATTACTGATTCCTAAATAACCTTAATGTGAATATGCCTCCAATGGAACATTGAGCATTTCTGGTTGTTTCATTCCACAAAGGAATGAAAGACATTTTAGGATTCATTATTCTTCCTTGTCTATGATTTAGATAAGTTATACTCTTATAGACACCTGTTTTTACTTTTATTCTTAATGAAATTGGGCAATTAGCCTCCATCCAAAGAATGCATGAAGTCAGCTGGAGAGTATGATTTGAAATCATTTCCTTATTTTAGATCGAAATATATTTTTATTAAAAGTTGCTAAATTTCTGGCCTATCTTGGCTTTAAGACCAAACTGAAATGAATTTTATGACTTTATGACACAGCCAAGTTTCTATTCTTGTAACTTCAGTCAAAAACAGATGAGGCGATGTGCGCAATATCCAGTGCAGATACGGGGTGGGAGCTAAACAAAACCAAGCTCCCTCTGCCATTCAGGCAGCTTCTGCCTTCTCTTACTAGGACTTAGTTATAGGCAACGCTTTTGCCCACCAATCAGAATGTGCAATAGCAGAACACAAAATATGGAACATGTTTTCTTGATGTATAGTGACAGTCACATAAATTCTTTGTTATGGTTTAGATCTAGAGTGTCCCCGATGCCTCATGCATTAGCAAATGGAGTGGGTCAGGGCGATGTCCTCGCTGATGGGTTAGTCCGCTGATGAGCTCGTAGCTCACTTGCTGCTCAGTGGTGGGCCTTCGAGGTGGGTCACTGCTATGGCTTCCTCCCCCACTCTCCCCTCTTTTCTCTGCTTTGCAGGGGATGAACAGCAGTCCACTGCCCGGGCCTTGCCACCATACCACTGCTGCCTTGCAGCCAGCCGAGCAAACACTGGAAAGAAGGGTTCAAACGAGCGTCTTCCTCCTGAAGTTGTAGGTGTTGGGTATTTTGTCCTGCTGATGGAAAACTAACAACAACAGGTTTCTACAGGTTAGGCTGCCAGTGGTGGCTCTGAATTATGGATAAGAACCCACCCCAAGGCAATGGGGAGGTAGCTCAGTAGGAGAAACCCCTATCCGCCGTGCAAGCTCAAGGTCCTGAGTTCAATCTCTGGGATCCAACAAACAAACAAAAACCCATTCCAACCCCCCAGCTACATTATCTTTTCTCTGACTCCTGAGTACAAAGTTTTTTTAAGTCAGAGGTTTTTAACTACTGGGCTCCACCTGGTAGTGATGGGATACGTTGTACAGGGACATCATCACATAATTTTACCTGGATGTGGGAGCAAGGAATGTGCTTACCAAAACTTCTTTTGTTCTGTTTTAGTGTGTTCTGTGGAAAATCTCTTGTATATTTCAGTTCTCATAGTTTCAGCGGGCCTGGCCCGAAGCCTAGATGCAGATGTTCTATATTTTATATCTATTCCCAAAGTATATTCACATATATATGCATATTGCATTTAGGAAACTTTTAACAAATGCTTATAGATACTTGTATTTAAGAGCTCAACTATGCAAATTTCATGAGATATGACTCATTAATATTGAGTCACTAATTCTAGAACCTAACACACAGGCTATAGAGGCTCAGAGTCAAATAACTCTAATTTTGGAGATCCAGGTCTTATAAGGATTTAACAACAGGTCTTACAGACAGACTGCTGGCTTGTGCCAATAGTTATGGTCTCAAATTTCTCCTCAATAAGAAAGGAGAGTCATATTTCTCTATCTGTAATAATCTTGCCTTTTTCAAAGCTTTCTTGTCCTCATCTCTGAGAGTGAGCCTGCAATGAGCGCTTAAGGTCATGAATCTTGCACTTAAATTCTGATTCTGTTATTATCAGCCCTGCTACTTTAGTTTATCATGTGGGCTCTCAGTTTACAGATGGTATTTACAACCATAACTACTTAGGGATTGCTATGAATTAATACTAGGATGTCAGGCAATGCCAGTCATTGCAAATAGTATGAGCTCCTGCTAGTATTGCCCTAAACCACCTTCTTGAGGTACAGACATCTGGAACAGGAGAGACTCCCCAACCTGAGAATATGGAATCAGTGCACCGTAAAACAAGTCAATAAACAGAAAGCCATAGACCTGAAATAACATAAAATCAGACCACAGGTTGCTGTACCCTGATATGTCAATCAGGTGACACTTTATTTCATAGTGCTTATTAGATTGAAAATGTTGTGCAAGGCGATTTACGTGTATTCATCCTTTAAAACAACACTACAAGATAGATTTTATTTTGAAAAACATTATAGAAGAGAAAACTGAGGCTAGAAGGCTTAGAGTTAAACACAGAAAGTTTAACCGTGGAGTCCACACTCCCTTACAGGCTGCCATTGAGTGAATGAGCAGAGAGATGGGCAGGGTGAGGAACAGGGAGTAGGGGAGGCGAGGCTCTGCACCCAGCTGCTTGTCTCATTGGCATCTGCTTCTAATTCAAGGTTCAGTTGGAGATTTGTGACGTTTCCAGAAACTTTCCTCTGCTCTTATCTAGTTAAAATGTCTTATCTTTATTTGCCTAATCATAACTAAGGTTTCTTTCTGTTTTGTGATGAATGGGGTCTAACCTGTTGAAAAGAACACTGTATTTATTCTCACAACAAACTGAAGCTCGTGGTCCTTGAGCTACTGATAGAACCGTCAAGTAACACTCCACCAAGGAAGGCTGGAGAAGGAAACTCACACCACGGACATCAACTTGAAGTAAGGTCTGAGATCTACCCAGTCACAGCAGGCACAGGTCACTGTCAATGAGACAGAATCATTTCCTCTCTTTTAGAACTAGGGTTTGTGGAAGAACAGATGGCACCAAGATGTGATGGCCGCATCTCAATGTCATCTCAAATAATTTGCATTCCAGCTTTTGACGCTAACAAAAAAGTCAATGTCAGCTTTTATAGTTAAAGTAAATGGGTACTTTGAGCTGGGCTGAAGATATTTTAAATTACGAATTCAGACATCTCCATGGCAATCCAAGTCACCAAAATAGGTCAGAGCCACACTACGTTTAAAAAAGCATTGCTAGGAAGTCAAGGAAGAGAAGAAAGGCATCTATGATGTTCTGAAGAGAAGAAAGTTTATTTTTTATATGAAAATGTGGTTTGCTGATAACTTTAAAAAAGCTGAAAGCATTTCATCTAGTAACATGTCATTTGAAAAAAATACTGAAATGAAAGGGAAAAAAAATTACATCGACCATATCAAACAAGATAGTCATTGAAAGAAACAACAAAACAAACATAAAGCTGACACAAATGATTCTGGGTCCATATGATTTTCTCTGGTTGGCCCCGTAATTTGCTTCATTTCTGCTGTTTTATCTAAATGCTGCAAATAGCCAAATTCCAACCCTTTGGCAAAGAGCTATGCCTCATTCCGCATGTATGACCTCAGTTTTAGAATGGATCTCTCCCAGTGGAAAGAAACTGGCGAAGAGACACTGAAATTAGTACAGCTCAGATCTTGTTCAGATTAAGGAAGTTGAACTCAGTGTATTTGGAATAAAAGATGGATTCTCCACCCGTAGGCAGTACTTTTTAAAGGACTAACTAAATTCATGGCCATAATAAATGTCAAGCTAATTAGCTACTACAAAGCATCACATTTTCCAATATGTCTAATCTCTTTTATGAACAAAACTAACTTGAAGAATGCTAGTTAAAAAGCCTAATAAAATTGAGAGTCTTTTACACTACAGGATGATTGCTACCTGCCACACTAGAAACAAACTATTTAGATATCCCACTACCAGATTTCTTTGTCTTCCATCCGCACTGCCTGATTTTGTAAGCTCTAGATTACTGGGCCTATTATTCTTTCCATTCCAATGTTTCTCCTCACACTACATTAGTCTGCATTTACAATGGGAATGGGAAGTGAAACTAGGATTGAGGAGAGGTTTGGGAAGTGTTGGGGGTACATGGGAGAGAAACTGGGTCTCTAGCCCAGAGTAATAGAGGTTGACATGATGGATTCCTGGTCAGGTACCTAGGCAGTCACCTATGAACTTATGTTTAGAAGTGATCCACCCTTGGTTTATTTATTTATTTATTTATTTATTTATTTTTCCATAATTTTATTGAAGAACAAATTGCAATGAGACACTTTTAATTCAAATTAGTAGGACAGATTCAATAATTAATATATTGCATATTGTTTTCTTAGTGATTATTTTTAGTACAAGGTGCAGACATGATATTCTATTTACAAACATTATTAGAGTAGATCACTCTACTTATTGAATTAAGAGAATGTAGCTGTATACTTATCCTTTTTTTTCAAAGCTGATTTATAGGACAGTTTCAGTAATTAATACTTTTTGCATTGTTATCTTCCTAGTGGTTATCCATAGTACAAGAAGCAGGATATCCTGTTCAAACACTATTAGTGCAAATCTTTATTGTCATAGAATTACATGAAAGTAGCTGGATATCTATTCTAACTATTCTGTATATACAAATACAGAATGGTCTTCCCTTTGTATCCCCTTTTTCTGTTTAGTCCTGTCAGAAATGGGTATTCTATTGGCATTCAAATATTATAGGTGCTTGAATTCAATGAAACACTCCAACACAGTCCAGCAATAGAAGTTGTTGACTAGAGCCTTTTAAAGCTCAGCATATTAATATGCCTTTCCTTTATATACCTCATTTTTATACTTTTCTGCTGGGTGGGTAAGATTAAGATAAAGCAAGACTTATATAACAGGAAATGTAACTTTTGTACCTGAAAAGGAAAATAAAGTCTCTTCAAGGTTTATCCTGTAACCGTGTACTTCACTTTGTATATCCTTTGTCAGTGTTGGCCTTGTGAATGAGTCACGGCCATAGCTTGACCAATTTGCTCTCTGGGAAAAACTGTGAGAAAGTTTTCCTTCCATGTGAGTCTCCTTAGGCACACTATACATCATCAATCACATTCCTCCACGGCTCCATAATCTCCTTGATCAGAAAATTTGGGGCACAACTGAGATCCATGATGTTACAGTACAAGTTCTCCTATGTCCTCAGTCTTCACTGACCTTGAAAGGTTAGGGCCAAAATATTGGCTGAGCTTGCAGCCCTTCCATTTCTCCAATTTTTGATCTGTAAACTTAGGTTGTTAACCATCCAGAAGAGAAGCTGATTATTATCCTGCAATATATGCAGTTTGTTTTACCCTATTTGTCTAAATATCAAATATCTTAGGCATAACATGGAACAGATATTTTCCATCAAGTACTGATGTACCAAACTTTAAGTCCTTACAGAATATTAGGAAAAAAAAATTTAAAGTAATATACACATATTACTACACAGAAATTCAGAAATCTAACCAAATATAGCATTGTAGCAGAATAGTCCTGTAACTGTTTTTTTCTTGTGTCTTTTTTTTTCATTTACTACCCATAAAAGAAATAAACTTTTACTTGTAAGACAGCATGGTAATAATTGGTATGTCATAACAGGAAATATGTATTTAGCACACAAGACTGACATGCATTCTAAGCATGAACCTTCTATTACACATTGCTATCTTCACTGCTGTTTCTTGATTCAAAGATATCAGCATATAGTCAATTTGAGAAACCTACCATTTAACTGCTACTTTCAAAAATCTGCTGATGTTTCTCGGGATCATTGCGTTTCCCATCTTGTATATAAAAATGTTTAATTCTGTCCCAGCCCTGTTTCCCAGCTGTTGCCCTTACCCTCTCTTTGTTATCCAGTCCTCAAGTTCTCACTTTCCTTTTAATTGTGTTATATCTTTCTATTTGTATTTTTTCTTTTGATTTCTTATACCAGGGAGACTATATAATAGTTGCACATGTGGGTCTGGTTTATTTTGCTTATGAGTATATCTTTGAGTGGCATCCACTTAAATATAAATGCTTCAAGTTTATCATTCTTCATAGCTGAGTAATACTCCATTATATAGAAATACCACATCTTTTTCAACCATTCCTCATGTGATGGACATCTTGGTTGTTTCCGAGATTTTTTTTTATCATGAATTGTGCTGCTATAAACATAGCTGCACATATATCCCTATGATATGATGTTTTCAGTTCCTCTGGGAAAATTCCCAGTAGGGGGATAGCTGGCTTGAATGGGATTTCCAGTCCTAGTTACTTAAGGAGTCTCCACACTGATGTCCACAATGGTTGCACCAGTCTACATTCCCACCAGCAGTGGGGAAGTGTTCCCTTTTCCCCACATCCCGTCCAACATTTGCTGTTGGTTGATTTCTTTATAATAGCATCCTTTCTGGAGTAAGATGATATCTCACTGTTGTTTTAATTTGCATTTCATGGATAGTTAGTGGTGTGGAGCATTTTTTCATATATTTATTCACTTCTTTAATTTTGTCCTCTGAGAAGTGTGTATTCATGTCAGATGCCCATTTCTGGATTGGGTCTTTAAATTGGAGGACCCTGATGTATTTTACTTCTTTATAATTTCTAGACAGCAGAACTTCGTCTGAGTGCTTAAGTTAAGATTTTTCAAAATTTGTTGGTTGTTTTTTCACTGTGTTGATGTCTTTTGATGTGCAAAAACTTCTCAATAAGAGTTTGCTAGGATTTTATTGAGAATTTTGCATCTATGGTCATGAGGGAGATTGGCCTGTAGTTCTCTTTTTTAGTTGTGTCTTTCCCTGGTTTTGGAATCAGTATAATACTTGCCTCCAGAAATGATTTTGGGAGGGAGGACTGCTTCCTTTTCAATTTCATTGGGGGCAGAATGTAGCATGGAACAATGATTGACAAATTCGAAGTTTAAGATTTTGTTAGGCATGGTACTATCTCTGGTAATGGAAAAAATCTCAAGCTGATTGCTTATGTGGATTACCCATTGGGAAGGAATTGAGAAGCCAAGTGGCAAATGGGTCATCCAGCAGGTGCTAACAATGGATCACTGGAGAAGGAGAGAGAAGGCAGGGGCTTGGACACGCTGGTGAGGGAAGAAGGTTGAAGGAAGTTCAGTTTCTAAACAGCAGTGTGTTGAGGAGATCACTTCTGGACACTTTACTATACATACCTTCTCAAGTTGGAAGGTTTGATTTGGTTAGTGAGAACAGAGTGTGAAAATTCTACTGGCCTGGGAAGTGTGCAAGCGCCACTTAGCACCGAGGGCCAGAGTGTAGCAGAGGCAGGAGGAGTCATCGTGGATAACCAGCCCACTCTCCAGTGGGCTGCTGTGGGTCAGCAGACCAACAGGGTTTATGGCGTGTGTGTGCATGTGTGTGTGTGTGTGTGTGTGTGTGTGTGTGTGTGTGTCTGTGCATGTGCATGTGTGTGGTTCATGCATGCAAAGTCCTTCTGCTGATGGCAGATCTCAGCCAAGGGAGCCTGATATTTCACTGCATGATAACAGCTCACTCATTATTGCTACCACCAAACTTCCACCTCAAAGAAATGGCACAGATCTTCTTTGAGGTGGAAAAAATGGGGTGAAACAGCTATCTCACCTGCTGAAAGTTGAGCATTAGAAGGTTGCTGAGTCTAAAACCAACTTGTGGTTTTCTCAGCAAATACTTTTCTTCCCTGGAGCTTTCACACAGTGGCAAGTGCTGTTTGTGTGAGCCCACATTCATAAAATAAGAATAAACGTAATTCAAGCAAAAAAACAGGATACTCTGAAAGGAAGATGTGGTCACTCAAGAGGAGCCTTCAAGCAAAAAGAAATACAGCCCACAGGAAAATTTCTCACGCAAACAATGGGGCAAAACCCCTTGCTCCCTTAGTATGAAATGCTACCAGGGCAAAGGATAGCTCAGAAACATGTGCATTAAACATGGTCTAAAGAAATACTTGTGCAGAAGCTTTCTAAACTCTTGGAAAGTTCGTCAATAAATCACTCTGCAGAAACTGCTGAGAGCCATTTGGGAAACACTGAATTTGTGTCTCAGTGAGGTTGGCTCTCACACCCATCCTGTACAGACTGCTGGGTGACACCCTGTCAGTCAAGAGTAGAAATGAAGTATCAGCCCCACCATTCTCAGAAAAATGACCACAAGCTTGTTGTGTCTGCTCTGTTCTGGGATGGCTGTTGGGACGTGCTCCTCTAGCACACAGGCTCCAGTCACTCAGCCCATTTATCAAACTGATGACTCGTAGACAAAACAACTGGCTTAATTTCACGTTTTGCTCCTCATTTGTGGCAAAATTCAGTCCAAGGAAAGGTTCACCTCCTTGGACAAATTGGGGATATATGGTCCACTTACGAGTTCTCAGAGTTGACCTTCCATCAATCAGAAGAATAGCTGAGCTAGCAGCTCTATTATTCCAGCTCCAACAAACTTGTATTATGAAAACTGAGATCAAACTATACACATTGTACTGATTCTTGCTCTTCCTCTGAACATATTACAAGTGACTTTCCTCTATAATATTACAAGTCTTCCAAAACATAGTATACTGTGTATGCAATAATTTTAGCCCACTCTACTAACCATAATTTATTTACCTATCTCTACATCTGTGCCTGCAGATATGGTACTTTATCAATGAGTTTTGTCTTATAAATAATGAAGATAAACATTGTTTTTGCATAATTACATATGTGTCCTTACTGATATATGTATGATTTTATCCTAAGCATATATATATATATATATATATGAAGTATAAAGATAGTGCAATTTCAAGACCAACTAGTGCAAAAAGCTTGCTGTATGAGAATGTAACATGTAGGTGTTTTCCCTCAAAATTTAGCAGTATTATATTATTTTGTTTTTTGTTATTTTATTTATTTATTTTTATGTATTTGGTACAATGTCTCACTACACAGCTCAGATTTGTAGTGATCCTCTTGTTTTCAGCCTCCTCGGTGCTGGAATTACAGGCATACACCACCATGTCTGGACTCAATGGCCAGCTCAGCATGCCCGGGGACAGGACAAGCATGGCATATGTTGCTGGTGATCCAACCCTGCTCCCTGTGCTTGTCTAAATAGGCGCTTAGTCCACTGAGCTATCTTGCCAGCCCTGTTTCATTATTTTCAGTTTTTTTGAGGGGGGCTTTCTTCTTTTCCTAGGCAACTCTAAATTCCTTCTGAGATCTATCTAGCTGTGTACCTTTTCATTATTACAGGTATTTGGAAGAACTGATAACCAACCAGGTTGGCAGTAAGTCTTGACCTTTTTTTTTTTTTTTTTTCGGACCTGGGGATTGAACTCAGGCCCTTGGGCTTGCCAGGGAAGCACTTATTCCACTGAGCCATCTCCCAGCCCCTAAGTCTTGTCTTTGCAATTTACTTCTCAGATCCCAGGCAAGGTATCAAAATCCTCTGTTGGTTTTATTATCTATGAAGACTGTAATTTTTTAAGATTTTAAGAATTAGTATAATTAATAAGAATAAAGTGTTTAGACTAATGTCTGACATAATAAATAGCCCCAGAAGCCTTTATTACTATTACCCATTAATTTTTATGATGGTGACTCATTCTCTCACCCCTCCATTATGTTTTACTGCAACGCATATTTCTTGTAGTTCTAGCTTGCTCTTGAGAATCTGTATGATAGTCAATTATTTTTCTCTTTTTCCTTCTCCCTGCATGTCCTATCCTTCATCTTTTGATCTCCTTTTCACATGCTGATTCAATTTTCTGGCCTGACAGGACTCCAATAGAGATTTTGACAATCATACTACAATTTTGGTCTCCTTGCAATATTTGTTTCTTTCCTTGCAATTCTGAATTAGGCTATCCAGCTCTATTTTCATCTCTGCTCACTATCTCTATACTTCATCTTGTTTTCCTATCAGTTTATCCTCTTGGTAATGTTCTACACTTGTTTCATTTACTTTTATTATCCTATTAATCATATTCTAATATTTTCTTCAGAGTTATGTGTAAAATCACTTTCAGAAACATTTTCTTCTCTAAAAGTTCAGGGTGACTTTTGATTTCCATTGTAACAAAGTTGTGTTTATATCTCTCCTTGTGACATTTTGACTATCAATACTTATCTTCAAGCAAGGAGAAATCATTTGGAATGATGGATATGTACATGACATGTACAGATATTTATCTCTATCATTATTCCATTGAGTTGTTGCATTCTAGAGACTCCTGGTGATTGTTTCTATCCTGAAATCAATTTTAATGTCAGATAGTCATGCATCTAGTTCATCTCCACATATGGGACTAATATCTCCTAGGTGCACTGCCTGATCCTTTGATATCCTGAATTAATGCAATACTTGGGAAACCACAGTGACATCATGCACTGTTCCAGGGCTCTCCTATCTTTATGGGAATCATACTTCACAGGATAGAGCATGACTGAGTCAGTCCCAACCTCCCTGTCTAGCCAGGTATTTCATGAATGTTGTTTACTAATGGATATAGGGAAGTGGAAATGAAAAGATTCTTTAAGAATTATAGTCATGCATTCTGCTTCATGGAGATCCTAGATGTTCAAACCATGTTGCAGGAAAATGGGAGAATAATTCCTTCTTCAATCTCTTCATAGTTGAGTAGCCAGCTTCAAGAAGTAAAAGATGGATGCATATTTTCTTAATTGAGTTTCACAGAGCAGCTGCATTGATCTTGGGTACAGTAGAAAATGACTGTGGATTCCTGTTGTGGGATTTCTGACAGTAATAGTGTTCAACAGTGTCACAAATTTTCATTTTTTTCTGCTTCCATAGGAAGTTCTTAGGAACAGAAATAAGGACCCAGGAAGGTTGCATTAAGGGTTAAAGGCCATATACTTTCTATAAGTGAAAATTTTATCTTTAAAATTTTCTATCTTTAAAAAGTTCAATATTTTAAAAGTTCAACATAAAAGTGTTGGTAGAACAGCCTTCACTAGCTGTCAGTTTTCACTTCATTACTACACAAAATTACATTGTGTTTCTTCCCCCATATTTTCTTATGTGTCCTACCTGTGTCTCATCAGAAAACATTCCGTATTGGCCGCTGACATGTCTAGGTCATCCATATGTTGACTTGCTTGCCTGGTAGAGAATAGTGTTCTGGAATTTCTGAAGGAGCAATGACAAGGGAGTATAGGGAGGCTTGTGATGGCAAAGGGGAAACTGGTTGTCAATGCTCTCTAGGGTTATTCTGAAGTGTTTTTAAGCTGTCTGACCTAATGTATTTGAAAAAGTATGTGTTGGGCTCCTATTACATGAAAAGTTTAAAATTTCATGATGATTAAGCCTTGTTAGTGGCCTTCTCCAGTCTGGATATAAAACAGCCCATGCTTGAGCCCCTCTCATAGAGGGAAAGCCATGACAGTGCTTTCTGGGAAATTCAAATAAAGTACAGAATGCCAATGAAGTAGGTTGTTTCTCCTTATTCACCTAAGACACATATATTGAGGACCAACTCTAAAGCAATGTAATAAACATAAAACACTCACCTAATTCTGAGCAGCCACTATTAGCAAAATGACCATTCTTGATTTGTCCATGTGACTGGGATTGTACACATTCCCTCATGCTTACACACTGCTTAGAAACCTCTAACCCTGGATTTTCAACCCATTCATCAATTCCATGTTAGGAATTAGTATTAACCTACATGCATCTATTATTATGGCATTCTCTTCTTGCTTCCCCCTTCTTGCTAATGGAGAAGCTCATTTAAAATTATTTCTTCTTTTAGGAAGTGTTGATTACTATAGGAGAAGTGAAGGTGCTACTCAGGACATCTATGTTTGTACTACTGGAATAGCATGTGCTTTCTTAAGCAGTTTTTAATTATAATTAGGCTTTGTTACTGAAAACAGCTTTTCTTATTTTCTGACACCACAATTTGCTTCATTTAATACTTGGTAGAAGTTTTGCATTTATTTCCTTCTAACGAAAAGATAGACATTGCCAAAGGCCTGATTCTAGAGTGATATGTAAAAGGAAAGAGCAATGGACAATATTATAGAAACAAGACTTATAAATAATATAACCATTTTTCATATCATGCATATTTGTAAAGGAAGTAGAAATAGTATATTGCCCATTTTAAAGATCAGTAAACTAAGCAATACACAGAACAGAAAAAGTACAAGTCATGAGTGAATCAATAAGGTATAGAAGCTAGGTGTGTGGTTTTCATTTCAGTCTTACTGAACTACATTGCCTGGTTTCTACCCATGGTTATAGGTACCATATACTTTTTAAAGAGAAAGTGTGTAAAATACTCTAATGGCAGTACTCATAGATAACTAGATTGAGCTCTTACAATTTTTCAGATCTTCTCCAAAGCATAAGTAAATATAAATAAGACAACATCCCTCTCTGTTTCAAAGCCCTCCAATGTCTTCTCATTCCACTCAAAGCAAGATGAACAATTCTGATAGGTTTTTTTTTTTAAATAATGTTATTGAGAAACAAGTAGCAATTGGACAGTTTCAAAACCAATTAGGACAGTTTCAATAATTAATACATTGCATATTATTGTCTTCTTAGTGGTTATTCATAGTACAAGATGATGCAGAATTAATAGTGTCTGAAGCAAAGACACAACTGCAGAAAGGTATAAAGGAACTCCGATAGTTTTTGAGTCTCTACGGTCTGCCATCCCTTCCTACCTCACCTCCTCTGCTTTTGCTCCTTCCACCTACTGTCTCCGCTCTCTGTGCTCCAGTCACTTGCATCCCAGCCTCCTTATTTCAAACACCCAGGTACTCTGTGTCAGGTTATTTGCACTGGCTGTTTCTTGGTCCATAAGTGATACTCCAATAGCTAGCCAATGGCACTGCTGACTCATGGAACAATTAGAGTCAATGCTGACTCTCGAAGGCCCCTTGTGTGAGGAGTCAATTGTTTCGGTGCGCGCTTCCTGGGGAATCAGTATACCAAATAGCAGACCCACTTAAGTATTTTTTACATTTATTATTATCATTATTATTATTATTTTGTATTTAGGACAGGGTCTACAAGATCTACAGGATCTCACATCGTAAATCAGACTGTAGTGATTCTCCTGTTTTCAGCTTCCCAAGTGCTAGGATTACACGGCGGGCCCAGGGATTGAATCTTGGCCTTCGCGCTCTGCCTAAGCAGGTGCTTTAGTCCACTGAACTGTCAGGCCATATTTCATTTTTTAAAACAGAGTACAAAGTAGTATTAAAACAAAAAAAAAATACAAATGATAGAGAATTTCACTGAACAAAATAATATGAATTTGACAGTATTTGTTGTATTATATAGTGTTGTCTTCAAATTAGTTATTCACATTACCAGATCTATGCATGCAAAATTGAGAAAAGAAAAACAAAGAGGAAAAGAGCTATAAGAAATTAAAAACAGAGAAAAAGGAAAAATAATTAAAAACAGAAGACCAACAAAAAAAAATTGAGCAGTATCTGCTCCACGTAAGTATTTTAATGGCCTCTGACCTTACAGACCTTCTTGGACAAATGTCAGCTTCAGATCTACTAAACTGTCTCCTGTCTCCTTCTCATCGTCTTCCCTGGAACTCCAAAAGAAAGAGCTTTGGTAACTTCGTTTTGCTTCGTCTTTCGTTGTGTTTTATCACTTGCTGTGATCCTGGCACCTCAGACAGTGCCTGGCACACAGTCAACACTCACTTACCATTTGTTAAATGAACGAATGGTTCCAAGCAGCTTACAGGAAGGCTGCATGCTCATGTACGGAAACACAGAAGCGTCCTGAGCAGCCCATATGCTATAGTGATGGTGGCTGTTAGCACTCTCATCTGGACTACTGAAGCTCAAGCCAAGGCAACACACTCCCTGCCTTCCACCCTCCCATCCCCCCAACCCCTTCCCTAAGAGAGCCACTTAGGCAGGAGGGACCCAAAATTGGCCCTCTCTGGCAATTTTATACATGTTTGTAATTGCGATTAAAATGTTTTTTGTGTCATAATCCCAGCATCCTCCTACATAGCAAAATACTTTTATTATTGTTTTACCAGATAAAGTATCATTAACAATTTGCTTTGTCTTGACATCAAGGGGCTATAATTAGTTTCTACAAGAAAATGCGCCAATTAGCAACATGTGTGCTTCTTGGCTTGCATCAGAAAGAAAACTGGAGGAAGCTAATGGAGAAAATGTAAAATGAGTCTATACTGACACTACTAAGAAACCCACCTCCCTGCAGACTAAGGAAGCTGTGCAATAATTCATGTTCTTTCAAGTAATAGGATCCTCTCCCAGTGCCCTTCCCCTCTCTGATGCCTCCATTCTCTGAAATTTTCTCATCTTCATATGTTTACTCATATATAATACTCAGAACGATGCAGTACCCTTTCATTATTTTCAGTATGAGTCCCAGGTCAATTTAAATTTAAAAGAATTTGGAATACTATTTAATAGACTACTGATAGACAGGAAGAAGTATCTAGGATAAGTTTAAGTGAAAAAGGTTAACTTCAAGAATAGTCTATATGGTAGATTTTAGACTGGGCAAGTGGAAGAAGTGAAATATGTATTTATATTTGTCGAATTTGCATAAAGAAGTATTGGAAGGATGCAATAACATGTGAAACGACTAACTGTGGGGGTTAGAGGGAACATAAAAGCGAGTAGAGTATGGGAATAACTCAGCACACACCTAATATCACTTTGATTATTGAAATGATCAGATGTAGAAGATCCTCAATTTTTGTTGTTGTTCTATCTGTGCAGACCTACTCCAATGCTGGTGACACTAATTGTCCAATATTTGTAGTTGACTGAGTACCAGTGGTGCCCCGGGACATCTGCATCATTCTCGTCAGCCAAACCCAGCCTTGATGTTTTGTGTATGTGGGACATCAGGAAGTCATCTGGCTCAATGAGATGCTCTGCCCTTGGCTCCCTGTGCACCCACCCTCCCTCTTACTCTATTAGAATTATCGAGAAGTCAAAAGTGAACACCATACATTTCCTCTTGTAGCAATAGTAGTAGGTATATAGTGCTTCCCAGTTCATTTGAATGTTTTGTAAATGTTCTCTTTGGACTGATTGTCTGTAAACACTATGCTTTTGCTCCCCTAGCCTAAGAAGTTTATTAGTTTTTTTTATTAAAGGTCAGCCCAAAAGAAAAATTATAGCAGAGCAGAGTAACTTAAATGCACAGATTTTGAGTAGAAATGACCTAGGTTGAAGCTCCAGAGTCACCATTTGTTTACTACTTCAAACAAGTTACTGTTATTTTCTGAACATGTATGTCCCCATCTATGAACTAGGCATAATTAATTCCATATGTCAGGGTTATTGTGAGGATCGTATAAAGAAAATGTATAGTACTATATGTTAAATGTGTGGATTCCTAACAAATATTAATCACTTATTATTCTTATTTATATGCATCAATTTCTAAATCCATTCTGGATTTATATATATGCATAACTTCTACTCCTCATCGCATCAAAACACTCTTCTTGTTTCTTGCAATAGTCCACCTTAGGGCACTACAGATACATTACTGTGGGTTACATTAATGCTTTGCAAGCTGTCCTCATTAAATACACAAATTACAGCTTAGTTTAACTTTGATTTTTTTTTTCCAAGATGACTATTCAAAAGAAGATGCTAAATGGAATAAAAACTAAAGGGCCAGCCAGATAGCTTAGCAGACTGAAGTGCCTGCTTAGGCAGGCATAGGGATGGGGTTCAGTCCCCTGGACCTGCTGTGCCAACCCCGCCCCTAGGGCACGCTGAGATGGCGAATGAGACTGGGCATGGTGGCGTGCACCTGAAATCCCAGCGCTTGGGATGCTAAAAGATAGAAGGATCACTACAAGTATTATCTGTGTAGTGAGACATGTAGAGCCTGTACTAAATGCATAAAAAAAAAAAAAAAAAAAAAAAAAAACTGGGAGCAGAGAAAGTCAGAAAGAGGAATTTTAGATCAAGAGCATGACTTGTTGAAGAATAACATATCAAGGCACAGTTGAAGGAATCAAGATCATGTGTTGGGCCCTGGTACATCAAGTATGCAGCAGGCACCTGAAGTAGCAATGAAGACTAAGAGGAAGACACAAAAAAGGGCCAAAAGACCAGAAAGAGCATCCTACTCCACTGCCTTGGAGGGCAATTCCCCAATATCAGCTCAGACCCAGGGTATCTGCATCTCTGCCTGGAGTAGACTATGCAATGGTGAGCCACTTGACATGGCTTCTTGAATGTCACTGTGGGATTTAAGTAGCTGCGGTGGCAAATCCATGTGCCATATAGTTCGCTTTCATGTGTTCAGACACAAGCAAGCCTTAGAGTATGAGTATGACAAAGCAAATTAGTCTCGGTTTGATGTGGAAGTTGGAGCAAAATGAGACTAATGGCAGAAACAGGGACCAGGAAGTGCTACCTAATCCAAAAATGAGGAGCAAAGATATGTTTATTACATTATTCTGGGACTGGGATTGCTCATAATCGTTAATGTTAATATCTCAATAATGATTCATTTTTGTCCTCACCTTGATAATGATTACACAGTATCAGCCTGTTCTTGCAGCTGCCTCATTTTTTTTCTGAGGATTGATGTGCTATGTCTATTTCCCAGTTAATTCAACCTTATAGTCACATTAAACATACAAATAACTCTTTGCTGAAGCCAGTAGGTGTCACTCTTGATCAATTGGAAATGAGCATGGTAGCCTCAGTAAAATGGGGGTACTTTTACCTCTGACTAGGATACAGAGCTAATGCCTCTGATCGTTGGCTTTCTGGCAGATAGATGAGTTCTCAGAAGGATGTACATTTTCCCATCACCATCTGACAGCAGGTGCAAGGCAAGTAGAGACTTTCAAGGAAAATAGCATTCAAGAGACATTCCTTGTGGTTCTGGCCCCCGGTCTCAATGTTCTCCAAGTTACTTACAACCTCATTTTCTACATATTTTTTTAAAAATGTTTTGTGTAGGTCTGAGTGAAGTCAATCCTGATTAATAACCAAGTGAATCCTCTGTGTAGATTTTAAAATGACCAGAACAACATTTTCCCTTTGATCGGTTCCTCAGAGAAGTATATACCAGAAATAATCAGGTATTTGTAGACTAGAGTATACTTTAAAATCAGTGTAAACCTGGGAACAGCCGACTTCCCACTCAGTCACCTGAGGCAGTTATCTCGTCCACCATAAGAGAATCTGCTGAGTAAATCTCTGCACAGCCCTTTCCTCCATGAATATACACTGAGTAGGACTATAGGTAATCTCCTACCCTTCTTCTGTGAGGCCTACCCGAGCCCCCCTCTCCTGTAGAATTAGTTCTTTCATGTAGTATTTCTCCACCCTTCATGTTTATTTTCCTCTCAGTATTGCCGCATTCATTGGGGAACAGACGTATTCTCCTAGTGCGTGACTGTGGGCTCTACGCATTTTAAGGTGAGTGTGATGATGTGTAGCATGAAGAGCTGCAGAAACGCCGTGATCGCAGCAGTCTGGAGGCCCAGGGATCGCTGCACATTTGAGACCAGCCTGGGCTCCATTACAACATCCTGTCTCCAAATATTTTAAAAAGATAAAAGCGCTGGTCTTCTGCTACTCCAGACCCTCCTTGTTTCACAGGTGTGAGGTGACTACAGCCAGCGTGACTTAATTCATTTCTTTACTGGCGCTTGTTTGTAGCACACAAGGATTACACTTGTTATATGTTACACGTACATAACCCATCAATTCACTTTTTTTGTTTAATTTAGCCACCCAGAGCAGTGCCTGTCATGCCAGAAGTATTCAATACTTTAATACTCATGCATTTTAGTATTGCAACAACAGAGACTCACCATCTGTCCCATTAGTGAGGTGATAGTTTAGGGGGAAAATAATATATGCCAACAAACAGGACGTCTTGTGCTCAGTCCTGTAGTAATAAGCACATAAAGTGTATTAGCAACGCAGAAAAAAGTGTCTTTGAAGGGTTGGTTGTAAAATATGAGAGGGAGGGAGTAGTATTGAGTGTGTGTGTGTGTGTCTGTGTGTGTGAAGGGATGCCAAGAGTACATTATCCTATACTGTTCTATAGGATAGAAGCTTGACTAGATGAAAAATATTAAATAAGACCCAAAAATTAGGTGCTGAACATTCATATTTTATATAGACAGTAGGAAATTATTGAGTCTGGATAGGAAACATAACATTTGAAGAAGAACATATATGCTTTTATGAAAATGCAAAGTTTAATACTATGGGTAGATATGTTACCGCAGTTAATTCCTCTGGTACTTCCAATAGCTTGATTCCTTAAAATAATCTAAGATAATTGGCTTAAGAAAATAATAAATATTCTTATTTAACTCATGGGTACCAAGTATTTTGTGAGTAAAAATTTCAAAGAGGGGAAGTACAAGAGTAAAATATTTAATTGTATTTGAGAAACACTAGAAAAAATTATTAATAGAAGTTGAAGATACATATCTTGAAATGAGAAAGAAAGAGAAAATATAGAAATGAGGCTCTAACATAAAATCAGTCCAGCTCAAGGTCACCAACTATGGGCAGTAGTCACCAAATTCTTTTCCTGTCTTTACATTAAGAACTCATGGATTGATTTTGGATGGGAAAATCCAATTGGCTGGTCTCTACTTACCCCTGACTTCTGGCTGAGCCAGAAGAGTAAGAAGGAAGAGCCCATCAGAGAGAGTCCCCAAGAACATTTTAGGCTTCTTTATTTGGTAGCAGATCAACGACTTTACCATTTCCTCAAAACAATACTCAGTGGAAAGGGGTTTAATGCCCCATGAAAACTGTAGTACCATACAGGAAAAGACATTTCTGAGTGTCCTGAAAGTGAACACAGACACACTTCAAAAATGGAGACATGGAAATAAAGCAGAAAAAAAAAAAACCATATTAATGGAAAATGGCTACTAGAGAGGAGCAGAGTCAGTTCTTTTCTCAAGAGAGCATAGGGCTCAAGAACCATAAAAACGTGTTCTAACACCTGCTCTTGTCAAGACCCTCTCAGTTCTAGTGTATTGAAATTCCCCTTGAGTGGGACATGAAGTATGTACTCTAAATTCATATATCTTTGAAGAGGCAGAGTAAAGAGGGGTATTTTAAGATCAGAGGCATTGAATACCTGAGTTGTGAGGAAATTTCTAAGCAATAATGAAAATAGTGCAAGACTATTCTGAATCCTCAACCTTAATAAAGGAATGTGGAATGCTGATCCAGAAGAGAGGTAGATGCTTCTAAATGGGAAAAAAAAACCTATATGAGCACTTTAACTGTTTTCTCTTCCACCTTTGACTTGTGGAATTAACTAAATTTGTAACCATGGCCAACAATGATTGATTATACATAATCTGGAAAAGCTTCTTGCTTTCAGCTACTTCTATGTGTTCTGACATTCAAGACAAGCTAGCTCTCTTACAGCATTGCACAGTATTCCTTTCTGCATATTTTGATGTTCCTATTAACATGACTTTCTCTACCTAAAACCCATTAAATACAACTTGAAAGACTCACCTCACCCAAAGGTTTTCTTCTTATAATCACATCAGTTAGAAGGTAATAATAATGATGATGATATAAAAACAAATTCTCTTAGAATTATAATGCCCTACTTTAAAGTAGTCACTATACTTACACTTCACACTGCCAGCTCAGTGGAACTAGAGACTACATCCAGTGCTGTTTCTGCATAGCACCTTCACAGAATCCACCTGTCACAATGAATGGTGACTCAGAGCTGATGAATGAGTAGTCCCTAGAATCTTTGAGAAGGACTCTGCATTCACTGTGGGACAACCAGAACTTTAAGATCTCCTCCAGGATGGAGGAAGACTGTAGTGGAAGTCCTGATGAGTCCATGAGAAGACAGAGAGTATTAGAGAAGTCCTTGTGTAGGGTGCTTGTACCACCCCAAAGGACACTAAATCCCTTGTGATACATCTTCCTGGGAAAGTTTTTCAGAGTTATTAGGGTCATTCTCAGATATAGCCTTGCTCTGAGTTGTGATTGGCTAACTCAATATGCCATTCTTCTTGTTCAGACTGACAACCCCTCCCTACACTGACATTATTAGGCACCTGATGGTAGATAACTGTATGTACAAGGGACTTATGGATTTATTTAGCTTAGGTGATTATAGTGTACTGTAAATTTAGACCAGGAATTTAAAATTCATATCCTAAAAATCCTATGGGTTTGCAAAGTGTCACAGCACCTAGTCCTTAAGACATCTCACTTCTCTTTAAGGAATTTTGATGGAGATATCAGTCACAAGATATCACTAACCAAAGATCTGAGGTTCAAATTATGTCCCCTTTTGATGTGAATAATGTGTATATAAAACAGATAGGAGGACAACAAATTTACAGATAACTGAAAAGGCATTCTGGAGTCAGATTTGAATTCGACTCCTGGATCTGGCACTCATTTTCTTTGAAATCTGAAAACTTTGGGTCTGGTGAGATTGCTCAGAAGACTAAGTGCCTGCTTAAGCAAGCACAGGGACCAGGATTTGATCCCCAGAACCACATGCAGCATTGGCCCTGCCTCCAGGTGTGCTGAGCTGGCAAACCAGAACTGTTGTGGTGGTGCACACCTGTAATCCCACCACTAGGGAGGCTGAAAACAGGAGGATCACCATGAGTGTGAGCTGCATAGTGAAACCCTGCACAAAATACAAAATAAAAAAAAAGAATTATAATGCCTTTAGTCCTCATTTTCTATGAGGATTAAAATGATCATGTGTTCTTCACTATGTCATTATACAGCAGATGAAATAAGTCATAGAAAATATTTAGCACTGGACTTTTATTGTGCTCAATATCCCTTAACTTTTTTTTTTGTATTTTAAGGAAGGGTCTACAAGGTGTTCAGAGTCTCACTACTAGATCGGACCTGTAGCGATCCACCTGTTTACAGCCTCCCAAGACCTGGCATTACAGGCACATGCCACTATGCTCAGTCTCAATTGCTGTCTCAGTGCACCCCAAGGGGCGGGGCCAGCATGGGAGGACCAGGGATTGAACCCCCCACCACTGTGCCTGCTTTCTCTTAACTGTTGATGGTGTGTACCCCTTTTTATTATTGCATAGATAATAGTGTCTACAGTGAAATAGGGTGTTTAGAACTTTTTCATTTGATGGTAGGTTTCATACATGAATCATCTCCTGCTGTCTTTTTTTATCCCTTTTTTTCATGTAATAATCATATCAGAAGGTCTTATCAAAATCTATATTAGAGGCCTGGGGAGATGGCTCAGAAGAATAAGTGCTTCCTTGGCATGCATAAGGGCCTGAGTTCAATCCCTGTTGAAAAGAGAAAGAAAGAAAGAAAGAAAGAAAGAAAGAAAGAAAGAAAGAAAGAAAGAAAGAAAGAAAGAAAGAAAGAAAGAAAGAAAGAAAGAGGAAAAAAATATATTAGCCTCAAGGGGCATACTAATAAACAAAACATGTTCCACAGGATGTCATAGACAAGTACAAAGGCTTTTTTAATAAGTAAATTTATGCACTGGGATCATTGCAATAGTGGATGCATAGTGTACAATGGTAGCATGAAAGAAGCTATAAGTTACTCTAATAGAGAAAGAATAGTCAGAGGGCAGGAACCAAGGGCATTGGTCCACTGAGCATGGCTGAGAAGGCCATTTCAATAGAGAACAAGACAGTTTTGGCAGTGCATTCAGTATGCTACATGGTAAATTTGGGAAATCTTGAACAGTTCCATGAATATGTAACTCGCTACCTGTAGGAATATTTGAAGACAAAAGGCTAAGATTCTGACCTAAAGAATGGTCTGTAAAAATTAGAATTTAGGGAAAAGACACAGGTTGTATATATTAGAATAACACTGGGAGGAGTCAGGAGATTAAAAAGATCAGGATGCCTTAGAAACATCCAAAAGTGGATAGGTGAATATTATGGTTTATGTCTAAGTGTCTCCCCAAAGCCTCATGCAGTCATGGGGCAGATTCTAGAATTTCTGGTTAATGCATAATCCAATGCTGGGATTATGGGTGTGAGTGCTACACCTGCCCTAGGGTGGATAATCTGCATACAATGTGGGGAAGGGAGAGAGGTTTGCAAGCTGCCACAGCTGCTGTTCCGTCCTTTGCTCCTTACTGTTCTCTGCTGCCATGAACTGCTGTCCACTTCCACGAGCCACTCTGCCTTGGAGCCAGCTAAATATGAACTCAAGCCTCCACTAACTGAAGGCTGAATAAATATTTCCTTCACTGTCTTTGTTACATTTCTCTCATTTCTGAGACAAAAGAATTGACACTCAAAGACAGTGAGCTAAGGTAATAGGAGAGAAAATGATGACTTAGGGTATCATTAAAAAAGTCTTAAGACACTTTAACCATAAGGAAGAGAAGATGCAATTGTCTTAAGCAATAAAAAAAAAACCTGTGAGATATAAAATATCTGTGAGATACAGAATTTCATAGAGCTGTTAAATTAATATTTCAAGTATCTTACTAAGTGTTCTTTCCACTAATTCTGTTAGCCTTATTCTTCCTAGTCTGTGTGGCTGCTGTGAGTACAGGTACTGCATGCAGATCCAACCATGTAGATCCACACACAAGGATCCATTTAATTCTGCACATTTCTTACTAACAGATCCTTTCTCATATGATCTGACAAAACCATATCACATACCCATTCCTGAATGAATCCCTTGCAAGGGAAGTGGAAAGAGCATAACTGGCTTAGGATGTGCTCATGATTCTTCAAGGCTAAAGGAAACATATTCAACAACAATTGAATTTTTTGGCAAGAAAGAAGACCAGAAAGTAGACAATCACTGTTGTTCTCCACAGACATCAAATAGACCTCAGTGATCAAATGCATGTTTGAGCTGAGGAGGGAGAGATGACTCCCAGGCTTCTGGCAAAGCCTCTGCAATAATTCTATAATTATCTAAATAGATGTGCTTCAAGAGGTTTATGTGCAGATGAGGACTGTATTATAGTGCATTTACATGTGCCTAAGGGATAAAGAAAAGCTTCAAAATATGAGTTTATCTTAACTGCTCTATGGAATTGAATCTGTTTTGAATGAAAGCTGAATATTCACTAAATTATTGCCCGAACTGGAGCACATTTGGGAACAATATGTGCATATCCAATGGTTTGATCTCATTTGTCAATAAAGTAAACATAACTATGAATGCCAGCATCAATGCAAAATAAGATATTCTGCTTGGGAAGAAATGCTTTTTAAGACAGAACAAATTTGAATTTTCATCCACACACATTCGCCCTATTTGGACATATTATTTCTTCTTTGCATACACACTCAAAATCTTTAAGCTTGAAACAATTTATTTACCATGACCTAAACATCCAGTCCTCTATTTGTAAAGTAATCAATCCTTGCTATCATTTTCATCTGTCACTGGGAAAGGTGCTCTTTAATAAGGGCACATGTGGTTCCTCTCTATAGTGGGAGAAATGTCTATTTCTAAAGACATGTTGCTATGTTACAAATGTACCATTCTTATACTATAGACAAGGAGATATTTGCTAGAAATTAGGCTATATAAACCTCATAGTGCAAAATATGAAATCTGAAATTTCTAAAGTATCAGTTCTTGTCTACACATTTATCTCCATTTTCAAATAAACCTGTTTCCATTTCTTCTTTCTTCCCTCCCCCAAGACAACACACATCCAATGATTTTTAGTAATTTGACATTAAATAGAACTAGATAAGAGATTAGCTTAGTTCCTAAGCTTTTATATCCTATGACTTCTCTTCCACATATTAAATGCAGGAAACTTTAGCACTTAGTAAATAGAAGTTAGCACCAGCAACATGCTAATTTCAGTTTGTGGAGCCAACAGTACAAGGGACATTCTGAATATTGATTCTTGTTGGGAGGCAATGTCCAATTAGTGTAAGCAGCATGGAAAGACTGACACTAATTATATCAGAAGAGTGTTAAACCTTAGAGAGAACATCAAGCCCTGTAGGGTAAGGTTTCATGGTGACGGCCTAGAGAACCAGTGACGTGTTCTGCTGGGTTGTGAAGTAGGAGGAAAAGCGCTGGAGGCTACTACATATCTTACATAGAGAAAAAATGTTGTTATTCTATATATTTCAAATTAATGGAAATCATATTCTATACAGTATTAATTTTTTTTCTAAAATATAATCAATGTTGAACTTTTCTATTTTTAGACACAAAGGTGCTACTTCCCTCAATCTAATTTTCCAACGCTCTTTTTGTCTCTTTTCATCTCAATAGTATAAGATCTCCTATGAGCCACAGCAACGGCCTCTTCCCTGATCTTTTTGGTCACTTTTCTTTCTCCTAAACCAAATCCGCTTACTAGGCTGCTTTATAGGAATATACTCACTACATACTTACATTTAGTCCCTAAATAATAAGTAAATAATGTTTAGTCACCTGATTTACAAAGTCCCTCGCCTTCCATTCAGTTTTTGTGATGTGTAACCCCAATAACATTCTCAGTTTTACATATCCTTGCTCTTCTACTTTACCATTTGCATCAGTTTCTTCACTTGAAGAAGGGCTAGTCATGCTCCCCAGATCTCTATATCATTAAAGATCATCTATAAGGAGGGGAGCATTTGTTTTCTTTGGCTATATTGCACAGTTTCTTGCCTCTGCATACATTCTCCCTTCCGCAAAGAAGTGATGCCTATCTCTATCCTTTTAAGTTTAAATATTTGAGGGATTTTCATTGTCGAGCATAGCAACTCTCTGTCCTTCAACCGAAATCATGAAGACTCCTTACCCATGACCCGACCTGGTGTTCACCTTTACAGTACCTCTGTGATTGGTACTTTAAGAACACTATGAATTCAGTTTTCAAGATAAAAATGGCTGTGTGCCACTCTTCTTTTATTTTATTTTCTTTTTTTAAAAACTATATTTAGGACAGGGTCTACAGCAGTGCACACTAGGGATTGAACCCTGGCTGGCTGCTGTGCTGTATCTGGATGGGCCTATTCTTCTCCTTTGGTAACTGACCAACAGAAGCTGAAGGATTCCACAGGAGCCAAAAATAGCTCATGATTCAGTTTTAGAGACAAATATAAAGCAAAGGTTCGGTGCTTGCTTTCTGGAATCCTGTAGATCTGAGTTAAACTTAGTTCTTCCATTTACTACCTGTGTGATCTTGGACAAGTTTCGTATGTAATATGAGCCTCTAACATGGCACAGAGAAATAGGAACTAAAATTGTTTGCTTATTACAACCAGATGGCTATGTGACCTATGGGCAAGTACCAACAAAAACACTTACAGGAAGTAAACTTTCTCCATGGAAAGAGAAATTATGAACACATTGCACAAACATGGACAAAGCATTGGACTCCTACTTGGAGACACTGAAGTCTTACATCTTCAGGCCTTCCTGAGGTCACTAAAAATGACAAGTATTCCACCCTCAAGTTCTTACCACCTGTACATTGAGAAAATGTACAAAGTTTAAAACCTGCTCTTGTATCCCCTCTAGGGTCTTTATATCTTCCTCCCTGGATGTTATTTCCTAGTATGTTTCTTTGCTAATTAGATACAAAACAGCCATAGCAATCTATACATGTTTATTATGAAATACATAGGTCATTTTCCCTTGGATATTTTGCCAATATAGCATATATCATTTGGAAGAATAATAATTAAGTGTGATTTTATGCAGAAAAATATGGTAGTGGACATGCACTCACTAAATCAAAGCTATAGTTAGGTTTTTAGCTTTTGGCATGTTTTTCCCCTCCAATAGAGGATATATGTAAGGTTATAGTAGGTTGTCTCTTTCTTTTGCCAGGTAGAGCTACTCTGGATTTCCCCTTGATTCTTTCCAGGATGAATAGGGACAACAGAAAATAAAATGAGAACCATGGCATGGTAGGAAGCAGGTAAAAGGAGAGTGAAATCAGTGCCAGCCTTATATACTTCTGGCAGAAACATTCTGTTTGTTAAGGTGCAAGCAGAAGGGGGCAAGCAAAGCAGGAAGGAGATGTCAGGCATGTGAAGTCTCTGCCTATTTTGTCTACTAACTGGAGAATTACTGTATAAAATTCTCATGCAGCAGCATACACTATAGGGCACTTAGCAAATATGCAGTGTCCTGCTAATTATTTGGGGAAATGCAAAAATAATTATGGCATGCTGCTTTCTTCTCTTTGCCCTGACCTCCTATAATAGAAATAGTACAGAGATTTCTTCCTTGTCTGTCTACATTCACTCCTTTAGTGAGTTCACTCAGTCTCATAGTTCCAAATACCAATTGTATGTCAATGACTTCCAAATTATTTACATCTCCACATAAATATCTTTTATCCAAGAGTCCTATGTCTTATTGCCTACTACACAAGAGACCTAATAGGCTTCTTACAACAGAAAGGGGCTTCAGTTAGAACTAGACTCATATGCCCTGTCTTCCTGCCTCATCCTCTGTACTAGAATTCTACCTCACTAGAAATCTCCTTCTTTCATTTAAAAGCAGCTACACCCTTCCAATTAGTGGACTTGTTCTTCATTCTTCTCTTTCATTCAGACTCCCAAAATAATGGTTTTTTATAAAGATTGTTGGGAGTACTTTCAGCACTTATCCAAAAGCTAACTAGTCACCTACTATCACTGACTGTATTTCTAATTATCTGCAGTAGTCTCTTAACTGGCCTTCCTGTTCTAAGTTTTGTCTTAACTTCCAGCATCTGTTCTCAGTTCATTAGAATTGGTCCATAAGAACCTAAGCCAGATCTCGTCTCTGTGGCTCAACACTGTGATGCTTCCCATGGAGATTAAATGCTAAACATTTATAGTTGCCTGCACAATCAGCTGTATTACCTCTGTAACTCATGAATAATGTCTCCACCTCTTACTCATGCTGCAGTGCTGTGTCACTTTCTGCCTTCCTTGCTATTGTTGAAACACATAGGCCTTCCACCTGCAATGATTTAAATATATATCCCACAGTCTAGTGTTAGAAACTTTAATACCCAACTGCAGGCAGAAGCATTGAGGGGGTGGAGCCTAAGGAAATGTGTTTGACTCATTAAGAGTCTGCCCCAAATGGGGTAAGTGCTGTTACTTGAGAGTCAGTTATTTAGTAGGAGGAAGAGGTTCCTTATAAAAGGATAAATATGGCTCTTGATGGTCTTTCTTATTCATTCTTCTCCTTCCACCTTGCACCAGGGGATAATACAGAAAGATGGCACTTACCAGATGCCAGGCCCTTAATCATGAACTTCCCAGTTCTCCATGGGAGAACACATTTCTATTTGCTATGGATTACCGAGTCTAGGATGCTCTGCGAGAGCACCAGAAAATGGACTCAGTATAGGGTCTTGGTGTAGTTTCTCCTCTTCCTCCTTGTCTTCCTCCTCCTCCGCTCCCTCCTCCTCCTCCTTCTTCTCCTTATTCTCGTTCTTCTTCTTCTTCCCAATTCAGCTCACCCCAGAGATGGGGCTGGCGTGGCATGTGGTGCCAGGGATCACAGCGTGGTACCTGCGCTTGCCTAAGCTTGCCTAGGCACGCACTTTAGTCCGCTAAGCTATCTTACCAGCCCCTTGGAGTAGTTTTTCACATCAATAACACTTTTCCTCAAATTGTCCACTGGATGGCTACTCTGCTATCTCTTTTAATATATTTTTGTAATTCCACCTTATCACTATGATTCACTCTGCTCATCTGGTAATATTAAATCTGAAAGTAACTCAGTCTTGACCTGGAATATTCACTTTAAATGAAAGATAGAAGCACATTTTAAAATATTCGCAGCACTCTAAGAATCTTCTCATCCTCTCAGTTCAATTGTTCTCCAAACATGAGGGTTCTTCCAGTCTGTCTCCATTTCATTCTCCCATAACTTCCACCTCACAAAAAATGTTTCACACATTCTCTCAACTGTCTCCACCCCCTTACTTATTTATGCTCCTTGCTATAAAAAGAAATTTAGGCCTTCTGTGTTCCATATTTTGCTTTTTTTGCCTTGCCAATTATTTGACCTCTGACTCCAGATGGAAATATTTGATCCTAACTTGGCAAGCAAAAATTTTCAACTTTAGAAAAGGCATATTGCAAATATTTACAACTTATGAACTTTTATTTCTGATGGTTGAGTGGCAAGAGATATAAACAGAATTTTCCTGGATTATATGGAACCTAAAGTAGACCTTGAAAGTTTAGTAGGACCTCTATTGGCCAACCTCTATCGACCAAGAGTAACTCATTCAGGTGGAGAAAAAAAATATTCTAAACCTAAATAGGGACAACTGAGTCAATTACCCAACTAGGACATTTTAATAAGTTTAAATAACTGGGAAAAATTAGGTTAGACCACTGAGACAGAACAAATGTGCTGCAAATTTTTATTCTAACAAAACTTCATGAAGTAGAAATTAATGCTTTCATTCTGCAAATAAAGATACTGAAGTTGAAAGAGAAGTAACTGGACCAAAATCATGCTGGTAGTACAGGACAAAACTGATTGGAATCATTGTACTGTATCTACATTTGTGCCTTGCATTACATTTGATTATGTGATGCAAGATATTTCACATTGCCATTATGTGAAAGGTTATTAATTTCATTCCTCTTGTTTCATGATGTGGATCATATCACATTGTTTTTGAATTTCTTACCTGCCACTATAGTTAAGAAGAAATACCTATAGAAATAGCCTTAGCTTGTTAAAAAAATAAAAGTAGAAGGATTAATGACCTATCAACCAATAAACATAAATACTTCAAGTCCAATACATATATTAAATGCAAACTCCATATAAACATTCTTGGCTGACAAATCTATTTCTTAAGCATACTGCTAGCAAGGTTGCACGAAGGGTTCCATATTAGTAGAGACAGGAATCAGAGGAATAGCTGGTTTGGAGCTGCTAATAGGAAGTTCTTCAAGACACAAAGGAGCCTGCTGATAAAAGGCAGAGAGAAATCTTTTCCTTAAACTGAGAGCAAAGGCTCTAGCATTGTTTTATTACAGGCTATCTGCAATAACCATGAACAATGATCAGTGTTTCTTGAGAAAATCACATATTCCACCTTCGTATTCTCTTAAACCTACAAAAACTTTTCTCCTCCTTTATCCTTATCTATAACAGCTAGCTCTCTGAAGGTATTGAGGGTACAAAGAATACATACCATCTGTTGCAGAAAGTTAGTGGAAGAAATCCTATACACACACACACACACACACACACACACACACAGCAGCAGCATCAGTAGCAACAGCAGCAGCAGCACAACTACCATTTCTAAAATTTCCAAACAAAAACAAAGATCCTTGTTATAAAAACAATATATGTGTTTCTTAGATTCAGAACATCTTTTTCAAACTGCTCTAGAATGGAAGAGTGTCCACCCTAATGGGAACTGACTTGTCTTCCTTCAAAAGTAACATGGGAGGTGAAGGATCCACCTTCCCAGCACTTGAGGGAGGCAGGTGTCAATCAGTGAGCCAATGCTGGCCAAGTGTCTTCCACCTCCCAGGGAGGGCCCAGTATGCGGAAGACACAGTGACAAGCTACCTGCCCTCAGGGGGCTTGCAGTCTACTAGAAAGGCATACCAAGTGACTAAACTGGTTACCTCTGAGGATGCAAAAGACTACGAAGGAGATGCAAAGTGTTGGTAAAGCTTATAGAGGGAAGGTCATTAGTAAGCAGGATCAGAAGGGATCTCTGAGCAAAACACTCTCAAAGGATAAGTAGATGTGGATGATTGTAGACTGTGCCCACTGCATTAAAAATTTTAAACACAGAACTTGGCAGACAATAAGGTTTTTCATAATTTTTCAATGGAATAATCTACCCTCAAAGTTAGTATCCTAAAATTACAATGTATGGTTTTCACAATTCATTAGACTGGACTCTGCAGAGGATTATTCTAGTCTAAGAGCCATTGACTTCGGCTCCAGTCATCTAAGGGCCCAAAGGCACAGAACCATCCTTACTCAGATGTCTGGCTCCTTGGCATAGATAGCTGGTAGGCTTGGGCTCAGCTGAGAAACTTGGAACTGTTCTTTGTCTGTCTGTGTGCTTCTAGGGCAATGATGGTGAACTTTTAGAGATGAGTGCCCAAATTTCAACCCCAAGCCCTCTTATTTATCAAAAAGTGCCACAGCTGCAATTAAAGCTGAATACTGAGGGTTTTGTGCAGAAAAAAAAAATCATACATTAACATATTTTGTCTTCAAAGAAAAACAACACACACCCACTCCTGGCTATCGCTGAGCTTTTCAATTGTGCAAGTCAATCAATTCCCTTTCTTCCTTAGTTACTTGAACTAATTTTCTATCTTCAAATCAAAAAGCGTGACTAATAAAAGGGGAAGCAGTAGATCATGCTGCCCAAGAGAGGAGGCCCAGGAAGGGGCCTGAGCACAGCAGAACCTACTTCTCACGTGCTGCTCTCCCTGCTGCAGTCATCTCACCTCTAATGTTTGCGTGCCAGCCCAAGCTTCCCTTTCTCCAGCAAGACGACCTTGGCCCTCATCCTAGGCCTGTTTGTGCTGTGCATGCTGCCCTCTTCTTCTAGCTCTTCCCCTTAGAGCTCTGATCTCAGTGTGTTAGTGCCTCTTTGTCAGTGTGATTCATTGTTTAATAGTGGATTGTTTCTCTCGGTTGCAAGCTTTGTGTAAGTAGAATGAGAAGGATTTTGTTTGCATTCAGGCAACACTGAATGCAAAACTGTTTTGAAACGACCTGTTCTATACAAATAAGGAGCAGTACGATGATGTCTGATGTGCAGGCTACTCATTCTGAGTAGGACAGAACCTGCCCCTTACACCACAGAAAGAAAGGTCTGTGGGTGGATGTTCCTAACCATCACAGAAAGTCCTTTCTACATGCATAATTAACACTGACAGCCAAGCATAGCTCAGTTCCCTTGAAGTGACTGCTCAAACACTTGAAATTTTCTCTCAGATCCCAGAAATGTAAGCTCACATCTGTGGATCTCTACTGGTTACAGTTCAGCCTTCTGAACCCCACACTGTTCTGGAGATTCCTGTGATAGTAATCTCAGAAAGATTATTCAGGCAGAATGCTTATCACACTACATGCTCAGAATCTATTAAAACCACAATAAGCATCAATTTTTACTTTTGTTATTGTTGCCTGATCCTATTCTTAGAATTCCAAAATGCTTTGATGAAAGCTGGGATAAGAGGCTCCACTTTTTTGCCTCCAAAAGGCCAAGGAGATAGAATTAAAGCAAAAGGATATTCCATTGCCATTAGTGTTTGGACAGGATATCATGTCCGCATCTTGTACTATGAATAACCACTATGACGACAACAATATGCAATGTATTAATTGTTGAAATTGTCCTACCAAATGGTTTTGAAACTATCTCATTGCTATTTGTTTAACTAAAGCAAAAGGAAAGACAATTTCTCTAGGTTCTTTCCCCCAAGCTAAAAGTCGGAACTAATCATCACCTTCATCCAGAAAGCCCAGGGAGAGGGCTTTGTACTGTAATTCGCTCCACATTTCCTGTGTTCAATCTTCAAGGCCTATGCAAGGCTCTGGGGAAAGCGACCAGTGTTTCTGCTCAGATGGAAGCTTCCTTCTGGTTTCACACTTCGTACTCCACATTACCTCTTGCTGTGGGATCCTTTCTCATGCCACGCTCCCTGCTGGACTCACCTAAATTCTTCCATATTCACTTTCTGGCTCAAGCTTCGCTTTCCCCAGGAAGACTTCCTTAGCCTGAATTCATCCTAGGGCTGTTTGTGCTGCTGTATGGTGTCCTCTTATGCGAGTCATTTCTTTTACAGCTCTGATCACAAGTTGTTAGTATGTGTTTGTTAGGGCCCTCAAATTTAAAGACCCAATTCAGAAATGGGCATCTGAATGAATACACACTTCTCAGAGGATGAAATTAAAGAAGCGAACAAATATATGAAAAAATGCTCCACATTGCTAGCCATTCGTGAAATGCAAATAAAAACAACACTGAGATATCATCTCACTCCAGAAAGAATGGCTATCATAAGGAAATCAACCAAAAACAAATGTTGGAGAGGTTGTGGGGAAAGGGAACACTTCTCCACTGCTGGTGGGAATGTAGACTGGTACAACCATTGTGGAGGTCAGTATGGAGACTCCTCAAAAGAATAGGACTACAAATCCCACTCAAGCCAGCTATCCCCCTACTGGGAATTTTCCCAAAGGATTTGGATACATTGTATCATAGAGATATATGTGTACCTATGTTTATAGCAGCACAATGTGTGATAGCAAAATCTTGGAAACAACCAAGATGTCCATCACAGAGGAATAGTTGGAAAAGATGTGGTATTTCTATATAATGGAGTATTACTCAGCTATTAAGAATGATAAGTTTGAAGCATTTATACTGAAGTGGATGCCACTTGAACATATACTCATAAGTGAAATAAACCAGATACACATGTGTAAATATCGTATAGTCTCCCTAGTATAACAAGCGAAAAGTAGTGTCGTTCATTGTTTAATAATGGATTCTTTCTCTTCACTATAAGCTTCATGTGAGTAAAATCCAACAGATTTTTTTTTGCTTCTTTTTTCTCTTCAGAGAAATACAGGGCCTGACACATAGCATGTGTTCAGTGAAAGCTGGCAGAGACATGAACAAAGTGAGAATGGTGGATGCAGATCTGCTACCCTTTGCTTGTAATCCTAGGACTCTGGGGCACTGAGGCAGGAAGATCACAAATTTAAGCACAACATGAGCAATTTAGAGAGACTTTACCTAAAACAAAAGTTTTTTTATTTATTTTATTTTATTAAAATACAAATGTCAATCAGACAGTTTCAAGACACCTTAACCATATAGATTCAATGAATTAATACATTGCAAACTGTTTTCATAATGTTTTGGTATTGCACAAGGTGCATACATGATATTATATTTACAGATATTATTTTAGCAGATCTCTTATCAGTGAATTAAGAGTGTAGCTGCTTACTTATTTTTTATACCTGAATTATATCAAAAATTCAATAATTATTTTCCTAGTGGATGACCTCAAAGAGAGCATACTGGTCAAGCATTGGTCGTGACTCATCCACATGGATGACACAGACAAAGGAACTACAGAATAATGTACAGGGCTACAAGATAAACCCTGAGAGGACTCCACTGACCACATAGGAAATATATGTGTTGGTATATAAGTCTTGATCTACCTAGGTCTTAACCATCCAGCAGAAAAGCATAAAAATGAAGTATACATCGTGAGGCCACAATATTAGGCTGAGCTGTAAATGGCTATGGTCGACAATTTCTTTGAGTAACTCACTATGGTTGTAGAATGCTGGATGATGTTGGATTGTGTTGTTGAGTTCAAGCACCTAAGTTAGTTGAATGTCAATGGAGTGCCCACTTTTGACAGGTGTAGACAAAGGAAGGGTTGTAGAAAGAAAAACATCATGATGTGTGTGTAGACAGTACAGTTGGGATAGATAACGCTGTGCTTCTACATAATTCTATGAGAGGCAAGATCTGCACTAATGGTGGTTGGACAGGAAATTATGTCGGCTTTTAGTACAACAAAAGTTTTTAAAAGGCTAGGAATGTAGCTTAGGAGAAAACGACCTGGGTTCTCTCCCCAGTGTCAAAAGTAAAAGAAAAAAATGACAGAACAATGAATCATGTCCATAGGGATTAGGAGCTGAACTGGTCCTTTTTTTCAGTCAAGCCTGCTTCTCCTTTAGAAATCAAAAGTTTGAGGAAAAAGAAAAATAATTAATTCCCAATCACTAAGAGGAAATAGTCCACTGCTCCTTGTCCAACCCATAAATCTACCGATTGCCCTTTGAAAGTAGATTTCTTTACAAATGTTCCAATCCTTACAAAGGTGTGTTGCCTAGAGAAGCAGGCAAAAGAGGCAGGTACAGACGTGACATTTTTTCCTTCTTGCAAGAAAAAAATCCTCCATACATTTAATATAACTTACACCTCTTTTCTTAAGCAGAAAGTTATATCAAGAGCGACAAACACTGGTTTAAACGCAACAGCTACCCCAATGGGGGGCTCCCTTGTGTTTATCTTCTGTGGCCCACTGCAAGGTAGTCATACTAAAGTATAGTGGTCCAAGGAACAGTTTTTAAATCTATTGTCAAAAAGTGGTCAAGAGGTTGTAAAGAGAAAGATTATTCACACCAACCTCTTTTTAATATATATTTTTTATTTTAAGATCGTCCAGATGATTACAACCATATCCCTCTTGGGTTTCTTCTTGTTGTTTTTTGTTTTTTTATTTTTTACTTTTTACATCTAATTCTGGTCTAATAGTAAACTTCTGTCTCATGACTGATGATTGAAATCATGCTCTTTTACATTCAGTGATTTCTCTGTCTATGTGATTTCTAGGGAATTATGGGAGGCTCCCAGTTTGAATGCAGAAAAACCAGCACTCAGATTCTATGTTTACCACTAGGCAACCCTGACTCTCTGAGTATCAGTGTCCTTCGTGAAGAGAGATAATTTAAGTGTAGTGCCTGATACACACAACAGGAGGATGCCTGGGCTTTGGAGCTGTCAGTGGGGCTTATCTATACCCAGTCTTAGCAGTCCATTTTTCCAATAATGCTATTTACTTAAGGAAGAGTGGTCTGCAGAGAGGGTAGGTCAGAACTTGTCTTTCTCTAGTGATTCAATAGTAGTATTTGACTAGAAAAATGTGAACTTGTTCCAGCTCCGGTTATTTCATATATATAATGTGTTATTCTTCGAATAAAGTTTTTATCATATCTGAATTTTTTTCACTTCTCACTTTAGGGTTGATCTAGAAAGTTAAAAATGTGTTGTCATAAAGTTGTACAGCCATTGGAATATACTTTTTTTTTTACCTATTTTCCCAATATCTATAAATATTTCTCTGTAAGTAATAGCTACTTGCTTGTGACCCAAGCCCTAAGGGTTCTCCACTTTTTCCTTCTTTCCTTCCTTCCTTCCTTCCTTCCTTCCTTCCTTCCTTCCTTCCTTCCTTCCTTCCTTCCTTCTATGTGTTCATCCATTAATCAGTCAAGTCCTTTTCAAATGGCCAATTAGAACTACAAAATATATACAGTATATATTTTAGAAATATAAATAGAAACAGGGACAGGGAAGGAAGATATGACACTAGAGAGTAAATAAGAAAACGGATAATCATAGCACAGTGGTATGGCATAGAATGGTGGGGTCTGAGATAATGATGGTGCAGGGGGGTGAGGAAGATGTGGAATTTAGAGGGTAAAGTCGCAGAAGTTTGTTCTTGTGCTTAGATATGAAAAATAAAAAAGAGGAAAGGACAGAGCAAAGTGCTGAAACAAGATGGGAAATGATACAAAGGCAGCACAGTAGCAGTTTTGCCATCCTCTGAAGAGGTCTTATTTGAATGTTCATGGAAGGAGCAGAGATTCTGATTCCAAAGAACTAAGGTAAGTGTAGGTTTTGTTTTTATGTTGCAAAATTACTTAAACTGAGAAAACCAAGCTACACAATTTAGAAATAAAAAAGACTGGTAAATTTAAATGATTATATTATTTTACTGACTGAGATACAGATTCACTTATAGTTGGGACATATTGTAACTAATCTCCAAAACTTTATAAAGCTGTTTTCTACTTCAACTTTAGGCTTAAGTCTAGGAATGCTGTCCATTGTGTACTCAACCATGACTTGACTCTACTCTTTGTTATATTTTCTTTTTTTCTCTTTCTTTTACTCTTTCTCCTTCCTTCCTTCCTTCCTTCCTTCCTTCCTTCCTTCCTTCCTTCCTTCCTTCCTTCCTTCCTTTATTCCTCTCCCTTTCCATACTAGCAGTTGAATCCAGGGCCTCACTCATAGCAGTTAGGGTCACCTAGAGGAGAACTGGTGGAAGGAGATTTATTGGGTAGACTTATAGGGTCAGCGGAAGGAAAGTCCCAGAATGTCCTTTGGTGCACTAGGGAGCTAGAGGGTCCAGTAGCTGCTTAACCCAAGAAGCCAGAAGCCACAGAACAAGTGAGATCAAAGGTTTGGGAGCTCCCTGGAAATCATGAGTATGAATCTCTGTTGGAATGCTGAAGAAACTGGAGTCTGATTTCCACAGGTGATGGCTGCTAAAGACCCTTGCTCAAGAAGAATGGATCTCTTCCAAAACACCTACTTCTTATTTTTCCCCTTTATTCCATCCAGGCTACAAATATTGATTGTGTTATCCACAACTGGGGTGGGTCTTACCCTCTTAATTTACTGTCATCTTGTTGCCCATCTCTGGAAACATTACACAAATACTCCAAAAACTATGCTTTATTAATATGTTAACTACTTAAACTAATCAAGTTAGTCCTATCTCAGTTAATGGTCAGGAACATGCCAGATAAGTGCTCTACCACTGAACTATATTCCCACCCTTTTACCTTTTGCTTTGAGACAGGGTCATACTAATCCCCTAGTTTCAGCCTCCTGAGTAGCTGTACCAAGGGTGTGTGCCACTACACCCAAGTACTTGGATCCATTCCAAAAGTAGCAGTAAAAGCAATGTAAAACTCTAGATTATTTCAGTTTTTCAAAAGAAATAAAGTCAGAATCACTTTTATATGCCCACAACTTTGGCTCAGGAAGGCCCAGGTAACAAAATGTACTGATAGCAATTGCTGAGAAAGCTCTGTGTGGGCCACATGTTAACATGCTTCATTAAATCATCAAAACTAAATTGACCTTGTAGCACAAATGAATATCTAGTACAAAAAGTGTGTACTTTGTGATCCTAAGTCCACAGTAATTTGCTCAGAAAACACAATTCTGACATTCAATAGCACCAGTTAAAATGAATTTATTTCTAATGCTAATATATCTTGTAGATGATTCTCTTACCTAAAAAGTGATCTGAAGCCACATTTCAATGAATTTCACTATGTATTTGGCCCGTTAGAAGGACTGTAATAGAAATATGAAATGCGTCAATGGAGCAAACTGACAAAACGTCTGCTCTCAGATGTCTTATATTCAGGTGGAAAAAGACAAAGGGAAAGGGTAGAAACAATAAATAAGTAAGCAAAATTGTTTATTAGAGATGGATCTGAACACAGAATCAAGAATATCAGGGTTCTGGAGAGAGTGAGAGCAGCAATGCCAATGTTAATTAAGGAAGAGTTTATTAATAAGGTATAGTTTGAACACAGGAAGTGAATGAGATGCACATGTCTCTGGGAAGAGAGTTCCAGAACAATTCAGAAGAGCATTCCTGGAAGCATTTCTAAGGCAGTAAGCACTTCTGAGGCAGAACAGACTGAATCAGGCATGAGGAGGAGTAGATGAGTCAGCAAGAGAATAGTGAGATGGAGCAGGTCATTTAGAACAGGAAGGACTGGATGAGAAATGAGGAGCTAATGGTGAGTTCTCAGTAAGGAGTTCAGAGGCCTGATGCATTTTAAAGGATGACTGGTATTTGAGTTGAAAACACTGTGAAGAGCAGGATGGATTTGGAGAATAAGTAAAGAGGCTTCTACCCAGTTATCCAGTGATCCATCTAACAGTGATCTAGCTGCAGGGATAGACAGTTAATTAAAAGTGCTTAGATTGATAGAATATTTCATAATAGCTTAAATATGGAAACGACGAAGAGATAAAAGTCACCAAGGGTGATTTCATCCTGAAACACCCAAATTGAGATGCCTGGAATTGAGGTGGGGGAAATTTGTGAGAAGAGGACATTTGGAACACATGAAGTGGGCTGTGGAACGGGTTAGGCTCAAGGTTTCTATTAGACTTGGACTGGGTGGGACTTGAGAGTCCTCCTGTGGTGCATCATGACTGATGCTTTGTGTGCAAGGTGCATCACTGGGAGACAGTGGAGCTTTTGGAGAGGTGGGGTCTTGTAGACGCTGAGTTTCTCATCTGATTCATGGTGGTTCTAGAAAAATAAGTATAGAAGATGGAGGCGGGCCCCACCCAGCTGTCCCTGCTTCTGCTTCTAGGTGTAATTACTTGTGCCTACATCTACTCATGCTTGTGGTCAGTGCCATGAGGTGATGGACCCTAGAGACATCCAGCCCACCCCATGGAGCCAACAACTGAGACTTCTGGCCTCCACATCTATGAGCTAAGTAAACACCTCCTCTTATAAAGAGTTGCCTGCAATATTTCATAACAGTAAAGCAAAGTTCAGTATCTTCCCTATAAATATGTGGAGTGAGTGATTGGACTTGAGAGTATGAAATTCAAGAGAGAGATTCATAGAGTTGAAATGTATGTATCTTTGCATTAAATAGCATTTAAGGCCTTGGGATTGAAAGAAATGAAAAAGAGTATAGAGAAAGAAACAAAGAACTTTTATCAAAAATTCATGTATATTCACTTCCTACTGCTACTGAAAAATTGCCACAAACTTAGTGGCTAAAGTGCCATAAATATACAATCCTACAATTCTAAAGGCTACAAGTTTTAAATGGGCCTCAATGGGCTAAACTCAAAATATAGGCTGTGTTGCATTCCTTCCCAGACTTTCCAGGGGTGAACTGTCCTCATCTACTTCTAAAGGCTACCTATATATCTTAGCTTGCGGTCCCCTTTCATCTCCAAGGACATTAACAGTTTAGGCCTTCTATGCATGTATATGGATTTACTCTTGCCCTGACTACTGTTTCCATTTCCATATTTAAGGGCCTTATATTTATATGAAGATCATCTTCTTCTTTTTTTTTTTTCTGTATTTTAGGGAAGGGTCTAGAGGGTGTTCAGGGTCCCATTACTAGATCAGACTCATAGTGATCTGTCTGTTTACAGCCCCCCAACAGCTGGGATTAGGCGCACACCACCACACCCAGCCTCAATTGCCATCTCAGCATGTTCTGGGGGCAGGGCCAGCATGGCAGGCCTGGGAACTGAACCCTCGGCCTCCGCACCTGCTTGCAGGCACTTTAATCCACTGAGCTATTTGGCCTGCCCAAGAACACTTTTTTGTTTACATCAAGCTTATTAGCAAGTATAATACCCTGGTACATCTGTTCATGAACTCAATTCTCTCCATGCATCTCTGGTTCAAAACCAAACTGGTGGAGAACTGAATCCAGCTTCCCCATTAGGTCAGTATTGATTCAGTTCTCATTCAACTCAGTTTGCAACCAAACTGTGGAGACAATCAAGTTAATGGACTGAGATACCATATAAGAAATTCCTCTTGCTGTGAAAGGTAACACTCATAAACTCCAAGGATTAGTATGTAGACACTTTTCCTTCAAGAGGCGAGTCTACCTGAAGCAGTGTGGAAGTCTTTATTATTGCTGTGGATCAGATCTAGAGTGTCTCTTAAAGGCTTCATGGGTTCAGAGGTGGGGCTTTTGGAAGGTGACTGGATCACGGGGCACTCTACTAGTCAGTAGAGGAGCTCAGCGGTGAGCGCACAGGTAACTTGCTATTCATAGGTGGGGCCTGGAAAGAGACAGAGCACTAGAGACATGCCCTGAAATGATGATGTGTCTCCCTCCCCAGCTCCTCTTTCTGTTCATGGTCATCATGTTGTGAGCATCTTCCCCCTGCCAGACCCCTCCACCAAACCCTGACCACGTTAGAGCCTGCCAGCGGTGGAGCGAATCCTCTAAAACCAAAAGCAGAAATAAACCACTCCTCCTTTAATCTGTGGATTTCAAGTACTGTATTCTAACTATGCAAAAGTGACTAAAGTAATTATTAATAATGCACTGTCCCGAGCCACACCCCAAAGCTACTGAATTAGAGCCTGCAATGAAATCTGCTTCATAGACAATGTCCTTGGGTTATTCTCTGTACTCCATTGACTTAGTAATGAAAGAGGTGATGATGAAAGAGAAAGAGCATCTGATCCCAGTTCACCAAGACAGACCTTGGTCCTGTGACTCTTGTGGAATTCACAACCTCCTCAAGGTTACCATCCTGGTTGTCTATGCCACGTGAAAGTGTGAGAAATTCTCAGCCACAAGCCCAGGCCATACTGCAGAACCGATTGGCCAGCAGGACTAGGATGGAATATGGCAGCATGCTGACTGATCCCTTTCCCCAAACATCCCAGAGGCAGAAGTTGTGGGGTGTTTTACTAAGGTTAACACAGAAAGAAGGTAGGAAGATGGTGTTCCACTAGGGACCCTTGCTTCAGGAGCAAGGCTTAAGAGTCCAATGGGGAGAGTCTCAGGAACTTGGAATACGCCAACAGTTTTCATATCTGTCTGTGAAGTGGAGTTAAGCTATTCAGATACAGACCCTGTGCTTTTCACTTGGTACCCTAAGAGGAGGAGAGGAGTCATCATTAATCCGTGTGTGTCAAATGCTTATGTCTGTGAACCTGAGTTCTAGGAGATGGTGCCCATTTTCTAAAATAATATATGCCAGGGCTGGCCAGATAGCTCAGCGGACTAAGCACCTGCTTTGGCAAGTGCAAAATCCAGTGTTTGATCCCCAGTGTGTGCTGCTGGCCCTGCTCCGGGGGCACCTTGAGATGGCAATTGAGACTGCACGTGGTGGGGCTCACCTGTACTCCAGCGCTTGGAAGTCTGAAAACAGGAGAATCACTAAGAGTCCACTCGAAGGGCCAGGGAGATGGCTCAGTGGAATAAGCGCTTCCCTGGCAAGTGCAAGGACCTGAGTTCAATTCCCTGGTTCTGAGAAAAAAAAAAAAAAAAAAAAAAAGTCCACTCGACATAGTGAGACCCTACACACACTATAGACTCAGTCCTAAATTAAAAAATAAAATATAATAGCATATATCTATCTTTAAAATAATGAGCAAGAACCATTCTTCTGATGCAGCATTTTTAAAAGAACTTCTGTTGAAAAACAGGACTTTATTGCTTTATTCAACAGTTTGGATTCGTGTCTTTAATCACTTAAATCAGAACCATGGCCACCAAGGCAATTTAATGAAGTAAAAGATGTAAATAAATTACAAATAGCTGTGCTCCCCAAAGGTTTTATACAATGATTTTTTCAAAACTGTTTTATTTAAAAAAAATAAATAAAAGAGTTGAGCATTTATCTTTACAGATGTTAGAGAAGTTCCCAAGCTGAGTGACATGATTTTAAAGCTACATTAAAACACAGTAGACCTGCTTGCACTCAGCACAGAGGTAATTAGCAGGTAACTTTAAGGAAGAAACACTTAATTCTCTAAACTTTTAGGCTTTTACCCTCCCACTAACTTCAAGGACTTCTAAAAAATTGGGAGGCTCCAAGCCTCCAAGACTTGTAGCAGTGAAATATCTAATCATAGCAAATTTGCACTTAAAGTTGTCACTGGTACCATAAAATTCACATTCAGAAATCCTTCCCCATGAGGTGCTCCCAATATTATATGAGGATACTCACTTTCCAGTATCTTTCTCAAGGAAGAAACTAAAGTAGTTTTTTGAGGCTATCTCAAAATTTGGACATTGTTAGATGTTTGATAATTCCATGCATCAGAATCATTCTTTTTCAAGGTAAATTCGAAAGAACTCTATATCCCAGTTTCCACTGCAACTAGGACACACCTAACTAGAATATGTTAAACTTTGATCAGAAAAGAACTCTATTAGGGAATCTTTCAGCTGGTGCAGGATGTCAGTGGGACCCGTAGAGTAGAAATGTTCTTATTGAAGAAGAGAAAGAAAATAAGATTCTGGAAAGTGGTGGATGCTAAGTGGGGCAATTATGAAGCATTGTTCAGAGAGGCCCTGCATAGTGTGCAGCCTTTCTAGCCTATTCTTCATGAATTCTGATTTTCTGAGAATCAGATAACTTCATGGCTAATTTTTATTTAGATATACTAGATTCTGTTACCTTCAACTAAGAATTATGACTAAGATTCAACTAAGAATTATGTCTAAGATTCACGGAAAGGCTTAATAATTGTTCTGACTCTAACTTTTTCCAGTCTTATGAACAAAGTTGATTTAATTCTCATTCAGATATCCAACAATGACCTTTCACATCCTTGCAAAGAAGCCCTAATGAAGTGTGGTATTACCAGGTGCATAGCTTTGCCTATGGACAAAACAGTAAGGTGGAATTTCTCTACTTCTTCTTTTGTCCTTCTTTACCAGCATTATTACTATTATTAAAGCATACCGAATAACTAATTTAAAGCTAAAGCAATTAGCTATTTGAGATCATCAAGACACTGCATCTTTGTCTTTATTTATTAAATGTTTTATAGGCAAGCTTTCTTTCTTGTTACATGACATTTTCCTCTATCTTGTTTTCCTCCTACCATTAGAATGGTTTAGGAAAATACTTTTTTTTTTTACAAATCAGTGTAAAAGATACTCAATTGCTTGTTTATTTGTTGTACTAAATACAATTTTATAATGAAAATGTTGGTCTGGTATTCTGTTATTCACTGTGGAAGAAAATGGTTTGATGATCTTTCCACTTCGTTAGCTGGCTGAAATCTATCAGTAGTGTGAGGATCTATCTAGCAAGTGTGCAGAAAGTTGCACTCTGTTCAGTGGGGATGGAAACATTCCATTTTCAATGGTAACTGACCCATCACTTTGAATAAAACATGACGTAATCCTATCAAAACAATTGCATGCCATTTTCTCTAGTTCTTTGTGAAAAAATTTCAGGCATTCAGATTATTCTGCAGGCCCAGCAGGTACTTACTGAATGTATTTATTATTGTGTTATTTTTAAGAAAAAGAAAAAGTAACTTATATTTTAATCAATTCAGCCTGCTGTAGCACAGTGCCATAAATTGAGTGCCTTAAGAAATAGACATTTATTTCTCATGATTTAGAAGGCTGGGAAATACAAGATCAAGGTGTTACCAGATTGCCAGATTGATTTCTTGGTTAAGGCCCTCTTCCTGGCTTGCAGCTGGATCCTTTCTCTCTGTGTCATTGTAGAACAGGAACAGAGAGAACTCTGGTCCCTTCCTCTCAAATAAGGCACTTGTGACATCACATGGCCCTCCCCACAGCCCTCTCTCAAAGGTTAGAGCTTTTGCATGTGTCTTTGAGAGGAACATATGTATTTTGTTCATTGCACTTAGAAAAAGGCTACAAATCCTGAAGAAACTTTCAAACTTATCCCTTTGATTAAAAATAATCAATCGTTTTACTTCACTCTGCATACATTAGAACAATGTATTAAACTATAGTACATTGCTTAATGTATTCTAATTACAAATGGCTAATTCTTTATTCAACATTCACATCTCCAAATGAAGTAAATTATCTATTTACATGCATCACTAGAACATCTGGTCCCATGTTAAGACCCAACAGAGAATCTACTAATTGTCATACATGTTTATTCATTATTATTTACTCATTTACTTAAAATAACGATTATCTAGGATGCTTACTAAACAAATAATCACCACCATTAGTTGAAAATTTGGTCCACTTATGCCAAAAGAACCAAGTGAAGTCTGTACCTAAGGAACTTGCTACTCTGCCTTTCTTATTTTGTAGGTGGCACCAGTTGAGGGGAACAGAATATAGGTAGTAAAGATTCTTATGGAATTAGAAATAAAGGTCAGTAATCCTGGCTGGTTTTAAGTTATAGGTTAAGTAACTAAGTGATGTTTTTCAAGGATATCTGTGAACTTGTGAGTTATTTCCCTGCCCACTGTAGAATCCATGAACACTCTCAACATTTGCATGGATGAGTTCACATCTAAGCAACTTATGCAATCATGGGAGAGAAGACACTAAAAGTCCAGAACAAAGAATAACTTAAGGAAAAATATTTGTGTCTGTATTAAAACTATATGCAAAAGAAACAGTGTAAAAGCACTATAATTCATGTTTTATTTATTTTTTAATGTATTTAGTACGGGGTCTACAGGGTCTCACTACACAGATCAGACTCATAGTGATTCTCCTGTTTTCAGCCTCCCAAGCACTGGCATTAAAGCATGTACCACCACACCCAGTCTTGTAACTCATCTTTTAACAAAGATCAAAGTAAAAAATTGCTTTGTGATTGTCTTGCTTAAATTAATATGAGCCAAACAGTACTTGAACCCACCTGCTACTACATTTTTTTGCTTGTTTCATTTTTCCTAATCCTTTGGGTTAATTTAATTTTCCTTTCTAGTCATACCATAAAACCTTCTATGTTTTGTATAACCATTGTAATCATGGTCTTTGCAATTATATTGTCAATAGTAAGAAAATCTATGCCTTCTGCTGTTTTGTTAAAAACAAACAGCTAAAAGTTAGCAAAGTTATTAGTAAATGTCTGTTCAATAAAAGCACAAAAAAAGAATGGTACATCTTGGAGCATATTTAAACATGGAGCATCACATTACATTTGTGATGGTTTTAAGTTAAAACAAGCCTAAGTGTGTCATGAAATGAAGTGCAAAATTCATGTAAACTTTCAAGTTAAAAATGGTTCATGCTTACCTTCCTTTGCAATCAATACTGTCTGCTTTTTGGCAGGCATGTGCAGAGGGGGGTTAGACACAGATTGATGTGGTAGCTTTGCATATAGACCTCCAAAGACCAGGTAACTGGAACCAACCAAATTCAGACATTTCATCATGAAAGGAGAAGGCTATCTCCATCCCACAGGACAAAACAAGAGCCAGGGTAACAAAGGACAAAGTGTTCCTAGCACACGTTATTTTAATGGTTCAATTTGTCCAACTGCAAATCAAAGTTTCAGATTGGATACTATCCAGTGGCCCCTCAATCTCAAAACTTTTATTGTGGGGGTATTTGGCTGACCATCCAATTCACACCCACAAAAACAACAAAGAAACAAAACAATGATATCTATTTTTACTCTCTTAAGCTTCTGCCATGTTTTGCTTTAGAATGATACTTATAAATTCTGCACAATGTATTTTTCTTTATACAAAGTCAAAGACTCATTTAGATGAATAAGTAAAGAAGCAAAAGTACAGTCAATATCAAACCACAGAAGTTCATTGTTACAGATCAGCCACTCAGATATCAACTGAGATGTTAGCATATATTTCATCATCACAACCAGATGTAATGGAAAATATTGATTTCAATTACTACATTCGAAGAGAGAGAGTCTACTTCATAATACCCCTTTTCCTACCACATCCTTTTACCCCCTTTTTCTTTAACATTTTAGCTTTATATTAAAAACTTTTGTAAGACAGTGTAGTAACTACTATAATATTACTACAATCATTTGTGAGTAGTCAGACCAATTTCTATTACTATACCGAGCAAAGCTCTTCCAAATACAAAGAGAATAAGTCCATGTCAGCATAGTTCCAAACACTGATAAAACAAGTAGTGGATATTGCAAGTGAAGAAAACTAAAGTGGAATAATAGCATTTACACTTTTCCAAGTTTATGTGCATTGCCTGGTGACTGAATGGCTCAATCTATAAAAATAAATCTTGTTTTGTTCTACTGTATTGTCTCATAATGAAGTGCACTCAATAAATTTCTGCTACAGATGTGACTGCAAGATTTAATGCTGTTTATGTATACTCTTCATTAAAAATAACAAAAATACAGGCCAAGATTTTCTGTGATATACGCTGTATACAATGTAAGCCTAGCAAAATAGGAAAATAAAACTGCAGCTAAATTCACAGGTCAGACAGTTTGAAGTGTTTGTAAGCCCATTAAAAACAGGAGCTGCATGTGGGAGTGTAAAAAGGCTATAACCACTTTGGGGAGCAATTTGGCAATTATCTAGTAAAGTTGAAAATGCAACCGCCTACAGGCACAACAATTTTATTTCAATAACTCAGGAAAACACATGTACATGTAAACAAGAAGTCATTCTTGTAATAAGACAAAGAGGAGGACAGCACTGAATAAGTTTACTAAAGGAGTTAATAAACTCTTCCAGATACTAAAAGAAGACACTACTGGTAACATAAGCAGGCACATTAAATTAGATAGATACCATAATCAATAAAACACATACAAATGATAAAATATGTGGTACAAAATAGACCATTCTGAACATTTTAAATTCGAGGTCACAGCTTACTATTTCCCTTCTGGATAACCAATCGCATATAAAAACATGAACTGGGAAGACTTGCCAAGTTCCAAAGAAAAGCCGTCTCAGAAAAGAAGAGAAAAGTGAGGGATAGAAGACTAGTGTAACATTCTTCAGCTTTCCCTGCAATGATTTATTTTGTCTTTATTAAAACAGTTGTAGAAGCAATATGACAAATCTTAATATTAGTTAACACTGAGATGAGGACATGTGACTATTTTTACACCATGGATTTATTTGTACTAATTGCTCTTCCAATTAAAACAATGAAACTTCACTTTTGGTGCCTTGGTTCATAATACTGCATCACTTTAATTTAAGGAACTATTTAAGTTGTTTACTAGACTGTATTTTATTCATTTACAGTGTTTATATTGGATAAGTAAACTAGGGGCTTTAGAAGACTTTCCATGGAATTCCAACTTAATTGAGTCTCATTTCTGTGTTCATTGAGCATAGGCAAAGCTTTAAACATCTGTTTATACAAGGTACACAGACTAGAAAATATTTCCTTTGGTTCATCCTTAATATCCTGTGCCAATAAGAATATTACCATCAAGTTACAGTATTTTTTCCCAATGAGAGACTTAGGGTGAATGTTGCTATGTAAATGTCACTGAACCCTATTTCAGAAGAACTTTTATAGCCACAAAATGTAGATATGAGAGAACTTTAGTTCAGACTATCTAATTTAAGTATCAACAATATAAAGTCAGTGTTCATACTATGGAGGCTTAATTCTTCTTCTTCTTCTTCTTCTTCTTCTTCTTCTTCTTCTTCTTCTTCTTCTTTCTTCTTTCTTCTTTCTTCTTTCTTCTTCTTTCTTCTTCATCTTCTTCTTTTCCTCTTCCTCTTCTCCTTCTCTCTGTCTCTCTGTGTCTCTGTCTCTCTGTGTCTCTCTCCCTCTCTCTCTTTCTCTCTTACTCTCCAACACATGCAACTCATCTTGCCCATGTCCCAGAGCTGAGAGCACAGTTACTTGAAATATAACAAGGAGCAGAAGTTGACACAAGGAAGAGAGGGGAGTGGACTCATGAATGTGAGTCCAAATTCTGGTTCTGGCATTTGCTTATTGTGTAACTTCAAACAAACTGCTGAAATCCAGCTGCAAATCAGGGATAACATGAATGATACCTCATGGATTGGGTGAAGAGTGAATGAGATCAACCCACGCTGCACATAGTGACAGCTGCCCTTGTGCCATCTCTGTTGCTGCTGCCTCCTCTGCAGTCTAAAGGAACAAAAGACCTGTTCCTTTGCAGCAGATGCAAAGCCAGTTTAGGTGTTATGTCGCCTTTTAAGGCATAAAGGGCAAGGAGCTCTTAAAACCTTTGTGGACAACTATTGAAGTTGAGCCTTACAAAGATTTAGGCTCCTGATTTACTTTTTATTAATTTAGTTCTATTATTTTTTATTTTACTTTTGATTATCTTTTTAAGAAAACAAAAGATATTCTTGGTACTGCTTGTTTTGTGTTTCAGTTCTCATGTGGAGTCATAATTATAATATATATTTAGTACAGGATCTCATTAGGTAGCTTGGATTCATAGTAATCTTCTTGTTTTCAGCCTCCCCAGCACTGAAATTACAGGGTGTACCACTGCCCAGACTCTGCTGGCTCAGCGCACTCAGGGGTGTGACAGGTGTGGCATGTGGTTCCTAGGATCGAACCCTGACCCTTGCACTTGCCTAAGCAGGCTCTTGGCCTGCTGAGCTGTCTCATCGATACTCATAATCGCAGTCGTGTCTTTCTGGTTTTTTTCACTTTCTCTTTCAAACATGTACATTTCTTATTTTATTATAGGGACCATTTCTTTCACCTGCACTTCAGGTTGAAAAGCAGTCTGCTAGACTCATTCCCCTGTAGATATCTGCTCAGAAAGATTAAACCCATATTGTTTTCTTTGAGTAAAGGAAACAGATGTAATATTTTAATATTGAAAATCCTCAAAACTTTTTATTTTGAAACAGGGTCTCACTGTGCAATTCAGGCTGGCCTTCAATTCATAGCAATCCTCCTACTTCAGCCTCCCAAGTGCTGGGATTACGGGCGTGTGCCACCACACCTAAATTTCATAACATTTTTTAATAGTGAAAGTTCTCAAAAGTCTCTTTGAGTTGTCAATCTTGAAATTTCAGTATTATCTCAGATAGAAAAATGTACATTTTTCTGTCAAAAGCCTTAGTTATATTAACCAAATGATGCCATGTGGCAGTCTACAATAGGTTGAAAATATATATTTATTTTAATAGTGAGAGGAGGAACCAAGCATTGATGTCAGCTTCTGACCAGCTGTCGCTGCCCTGTACACTGATTAGGTAGAAAAAAATTGTTTTCAGACCAATTACTCAAAATTTATTTAAATTTTTTACTTACGAGATTTCTTGTTGAGTAATAAAGTTACATTTGTTTTGAAGAAACAATGATGCATGTCAACCATCTTTACCAAGGACATTTAGCAAAAGTGACAATGAAAACAGATGTAGGTCTGTGAGATTAATTTGAAGCTCAGAGAGAGTTGTTCTGACCTAAATCAGGCGATATCAGTACAGTGCCAGGCAATGACCCTGGGGCAACAGGGGAAAAATGCTGAGCGTGTGTTTGCTCAGAAGGGGCCCACTCCCGGTGCAGAACATACTAAACGGACTTTACCATTTAACACTCTAGTTACTGGCAACAGTAGTGATTTTCTCTTGCCCCAACCTATTGCAGAAATTGAGGCTGTGATCCAGAACACGACCCTGCGCATGCGCTCCCGCACACAGGCTGACACCAGAGCTTGGTGAAGTAACTGTTAACTTCACCGACTCTGCTTCACTTCCGTATTTTCTAGCCTCATTCCTTTTCTTGAATTTGTCACAGATCTTTGATTGCATGACACACAAATGGTCATGACTCAAAGTCTGGAAAGCATTAAGCAGTTCAGTGGTAGCGTCTTATTTACAGTCTCACCAATATCCTTTGTTGTTAATGCCTTGCATACTGACAACTAAGTCTGGTTCTTAATCAGCACAAAGGAAGCTCTATTTTCTCCATAACTATAATTATTTATTATACTAAGTGAATGTTAAATTGCCGATAAAGATCTTGCATTCATGTAGTTTTTTTCTATTTAAGGTGGTGTACTTTCCACAATGAGAGTAGAAAATTTGAACAGCAAAGAAATCTTGTTACTTAGTGATTGAAGAAACATTTGTAAAAAAAAAAAATCTTGAAAGAAATGAAGAGCATCGAGTTTATCTAAAGGAAAATGCTGCAGCCTTTAGTTATCTGATCCAGGATTAGCATTTTATTACTTTGAGGTTATTTTATAAGTTGTAGAGATTAATAGCTAATAGCAATAAAAATAATTCTTGTTTAAACATGATTTCTGTCGAGTGAAGGGACAGCCCATTGTTCTTCTCCCTTACAATGCTCAGAAATAGCTTTGTAAATGAAAATTTGTAGATTAATTTTAATGTTTCCGATCTGTAAGTATGGCTTTCCTTGGATTCTACTTTAAATTGATTGTATCATCTTATTGGCTCTTTCATTAATAGTTAAATTAAGTATATAAACATACATATATATACATATATAGAATATATATATATATATATATACATATACAGACAGAAAATTAAATAAAATCTTTAATACATATTTCATATCTATATAAAATTAACGATTTTATCTATTTTTTTAAAATCATCCTTTAACATATTCAAAAGCTGTTTGTGAAACCAGCCCAAAAATAATCATAGACCAAGAGTGGAGAACCTGAGAATGAACTAAGTACATGTTTCATTTGAGCAATTGAATATAGTTGTCGTGAAATAAGTCAGTTCTGAATAAGAGCATACTGCTTAAAAGTCTCTGAATTAAGAAAATAAGACCAGGGGCTGCAGAAGTAGGTCAGTGGCATAAAAACCTACCTGTCAAGCACAAAGTCCTGAGTTTAGTCCTTAGTAACACACACACACACACACACACACACACACACACCAAAGTGTATTTGGAGTGTTGGAGTTATAGGTGATTTTATACTTCTTTTAAAAAAATATAAATGCATTATTTTCATAATCAGAGACTAAAATAAGGAATGTGACATTTTTCTAGATGTTCTTTGAATAGTTGCATATTTGAGTTAATCCAATTCAGTAATACTATTCAATGTTAATACTATGTTTATAAAATTCTGGAAAGTGTAACTTTGTAGTTTGATCATGTAAATTTTTCCTCTTTAGTTCCACTCACTAAAATCCACAAATTCTGGGTCTTCTGTTATTCTCCAGTATGAATTTTCTAGAGGGTACTTTGAGTCTTGTAGAAAAAAAATGTAAGTAGAAATTAGTAACTTCTGTACAAGGAAACTTCAGCTCAGTATTTTCAGTCAGATTTTATCTGGGAGCATGTACTTGGGGTCTAATTTTCCTAGTAACTTCTTGTTTTTCCAAACCTGTGTCAAAAGAAAGTTACATGAAAAGGGAGAGAATCTGTTCTTACCTTATGCTTTTTTTTTTTTTTTTTTTTTTTTTTTTTTTTTTTTTTTTTTTTTTTGCTTGAATCCCATATATTTCTATTTGGGGGGATAATAGTTGCAAGAAATAATATAGAGAGATCATATGTACAATTCTGCAGCCTCTCCTAGTATCAGAATTGACTGCTATCAATTTTTTTATTTCCTCAATTTTACATACACTTGTATGTGTGTATTTAGTTCTAGAGAATTTTATCATATGTGTATGTTCCTCTCACCACAAAGGAAAACATATGTGTATGTTCCTCCTCGGGACACAGAGGAGATCTCAGGGGTCCCTTTTATAACTATACCCAATCACTTAGCCACACTCTCATGGCTACTAATCTGTTCTTTATATCTGTCATTTGAAGAATATTTTTAGTCTTTAGTGTATGTTTCCAATTTTCTAGAAATATCAAGACTAGTTGAGTGTGAAGTTTAGGAAGATGTCTTATGTCCCTACTAGTTCATCCTCCTTTTACTTGAGGAATTTAGGGACAATCATTACTATGACTTTTTATGAATAGGGAAATGACAGAGTTCATGGCCAGCAAGAGCATAATAAGTCCTATCATGGTATGGGCTGTGTTCTAACTGCAGGATTGCTGAACTTCAGATAATTCATATGTATAGTACAGATAATAATCCTAATTATCTCATAGAATACTTTAAAGACTAAATGACATAACACATGTCAAATGGGCATCCAGTCACTTAAAACCAAGAACTCACTGCCATGACTCATTTAGTTTGTCTCAAAACCATACAACCAGAATGTTTAGAAAATTGTTCCCTCTACAGAGTTAGAGGCCTCCTCTTCCAAATTTTATTCCTTGGTGACCAAATTTTGTTTCCTGAAGACTTTAAGATAAGTTGGATCAGTGTTCTACACAGGCAGTATTTTAGCCCACTGAAGCCAAATATTATATTTGTGTATTCTCCATAGCCTGCTTTTTGAACTTAACCTATAAGTAAAACTAGCTCTCCACTAGGGCATTTCCTACAGCAGTTCCCTGCTCTCAGACCATACTCAAAGGAGAATTTTAAGGTGTGGTTGTGCTTTCGCATTCCTTCGTTATTATGTTTGCCCACCTCTGAGCACACTTTATTTGATCAATTTCTCTTTCATTAAATGATATCACCCAAAAACAACATCTACTAATCCATCTACAAGACAGATCTTACTTCAGAACAAAAATAAAAATAAATGTCAGAATCCTTGTAGTGTTATTTGAATAGGAGAATAATAAGCAGTTTTATGTGTAAATTTCTGACACCAAATTTATTCAATAATAAAGGAAATTCTATATTTATGCATAGTTTTCTAGCTATACACATTGAGTCTCAGCTCACTTCTTTACTAGCTGGTCAATCAGCTAGACCACTAGATCTTTCCATAGGAATAGCCACCACTGTATTAATGGTTTCTTCTATACCAGAACTAAATCCAAAGGAAAAATAACCCTCCTTGCTACTTCTGCTTTTTGAGGAAAGAGAATGTCACAGACTAAGTTCAGGGATGTCATATATTCTCCTTCCTAATGAATGAGACTCCAAGCATAAATCAGGAAAAGTGATTTCCTTTCTGTATCTCCATTTCTGCTACTGTTTCTCCAATTTGAGTCACTACTGGGACACCTGAGAAAATATTGGCAGTAGTGTCTTAGCTGGTCTCAAGTACTTCTCCAATTTCATTTCATACAGCGCTCCACGTCAAGCCAGAATAACACTGCAGAAGCAAAACTTCGGTACCATCCCTTTTCCTGTGGCCTTTCCCAAGTTGCTCACCATTCCCATGGCTCCTCATTTACTAACCTCCATTTCGTAAAACCTCCACCAGGTACTGTGATGAATTCGGGCTTTACTGCTGCTGGATTTTCAAGCACACACCCTCTGCCTGAAACACTTTCTGACTTGTCTGAGTCTGTGCAAGTGTCATTGGCTCCGAAAGGCCACCTTTTCCCAGACCAAAAAAGGCCTTGAGAAAAACCCAAACTGTAGGCTGGGCAGCCCTTCTGGAATTTGCCCCATTACAACACTCACCATACTCTATTGTAACCCTGACTTCCTTGCTCCAGGCTTTGGTAAGGTGAAGGGAGAAAGAGATTGTATTTGCCCTGTTCATAGCAGGCTCAGTGTTTATCACAGAATGGTGTTTATGAAAAGGGCTTCAGCTTTGATAATTAAAGGAATGGAAAGTGAAAAATGTCATGATTGCTATTTTTCAAACAAAGCAGAGTTTTATAATATTTTTAAAAGAAATATTCATACTCTGTTTTTTCGTGAGTATGCATTGTGCTTCAGATTTTAGTTTCAACGTGAGGTTTCAGAATCCTTTTTGTCACAAGCAGCTTAAATAGAATGTAAACAATTTTGCATGCCTCGTGGGCTTTTCTTCTGTGGTAAGAGCCACGCATTATCTGCACTCTTCCCACTCCCAATTACAGACTTTCCATGGGAGGCAGCTGGGGGCTTTTTCTCCAAGAAGAGAAAGCGTGGTGAAGGTCCAAGAAGTTCTGAGCTTGTGACTGGCAAAAGCAATTGTGCCCTAGAGAATATATCACTCCCAAATGGAACTGGAACATCGAATATTTTGTTTAGTTTGTAGTAAAATAGTATTATTTTTAACAAGAAGCACTTGCCATCCAATTCATTCATGGTCTCTATTTATATTTTCTTTGAACAGAAAGCTTTTGTTTTTTTATTTTGATTACTTTCTTTGATGGCATGCCCAGTACCACAAGATGAAACCAGAGATTTTTTTATTTAGAGTCTTTTTATTTTAGCTTACACTGGAGCAAAAGTCCATGTATTCTTAGGAAATGAGTAGCAATGCCTCATCTCCTTATTGATTATGTTATTTTATTCTGAATAAGAAAATCGAATGTAAAATGAAAAGCTACAATAAAAAGTAATCCCAGCAATTTCTTAGGTCTGCTGTTCTCTTGGACAGTTGAAGGGACCAACCGAAAACTCTTGGACACATGTGTACTCACTCAGGACTGATTGCTGAAGCACTGTGAGAAATCGCAAAGAAGGAAAAACCATGACGTCCACAGGACAAAATAAAGGAATAGATAAATATATCATAGCCATCTATCTTATGGAATATACACAGTCATTTAAACAAACATGTTAGACATCTCCATAAGCCGTGATTTACTGTTCAAAGGAAAAAGAAGGCTGCAGAGGGCAGTATGACAGGTTTTGGGAAATCAAATGTGTCTGTATATATGGGAAGACAGAAACATGATAGCTAGGTAGATAGATGATAGATAGATAGATAGATAGATAGATAGATAGATAGATAGATAGATAGATGATAGATAGATAGATAGATGATAGATAGATGATAGAGATACAGACACAGATAAAGATCTATATTCAGTTTTGAGTGTCTTAATAAGATTAAAATAGTCTAAGCTGTTAATATTCATCATTCGAGAAATGTAGGTTAAAGAATTATTTTTGTTTGCTTACATATAACTTTTTACTAAAACATATTAACTGTTGAGGTCAGTGACATCCCCTCTGGGTTTATCTTATAATCCTGGACCTTATTCTGTAGATCCTTTGTCTGTGTCATCCATGTGGATAAGTCACGGCCAATGCTTGATCAGTTTGCTCTCGGGGAGAGCCTGAGAGAAAGTCTTCTCTCCATGTGACTCTCCCCGGGCACACTATAAAACTTTGATCTATTTCCTCTGTGGCTCCATAATCTCCTTGTTCAGAAAATTTAGGGCTCAACTGAGTTTCATGATGTTACAGTACAAGTTCTCCTATGTCCTGAATCTTTGCTGACCTTGAAAGGCTAGGGCCAAAATGTTGACTGACCTCATCAGAAATGAAACTCCATGTTTTGGTATATAAGTCTTGCTCTATCTAGGTCTTAACCATCCAGCAGAGAAGTATAAAAATGAGGTATACAACGTGGGGCCATAATAATAAGTTGAGCTGTAAATGGCTACAGTCGACAACTTCTTCAGATAACTCAGTGTTGTTGCGGAATGCTGGACTGTGTTGGATTGTGTTGCCAAGTTCAGGCACGACAATGGAGTGCCCATCTATGACAGGTGTAGACAAAGGAAGGGGTATAGAAAGGAAGAATCATGATGTGTGTGTATGGACAGTACAGTTGGGATAGATATGCCATGCTTCTACATAATTCTATGAGAGGAAAGATTTGCACTGATAGTGGTTGAACAGGATATTATGTCAGCTTCTAGTACTATGGATAACCACTAGGAAAATAAAAAGGTAGAAAGTATTAATTATTGAATCTTTGATGTAATTCAGGTATAAAAAAATAAGATACGCAAACAGCTACACTTTCTTAATTTACTGATAAGAGACATCTGCTATGTTTTCTTTGCCCATTCATCTGCGGGTGGGCACCCAGTATGATTCTATGTCTCAGCTATTGTGAACAGTCTAATATACCCACAGGTGTGCAAGCAGCTCTTTGGTGATACCGATTTACACAGATTTTGATTTCTTTGGACATGCACTCAGTGAGATAATAGCTGGGTTATATGGACAATCTACTTTGCATTTTCTGTGGAGTTTTCACACTGTCCTCCATAACTGCTGTACTAATGTACATTTATACCACAGTGAATAAGAGAACCCCTTCCTCCACATCCTCTCCAGCATTGTTTTTCACGGTAGCACTCATTCTAGCTGGGGTCAGACGGTGCCTCATTATGATTTTTATTTGCATTTTTCTCACACCTCAAAACACTGAGTGTTTGTAGATATACCTGTCAGCCATTTATATTTTTCTAATTTGAGAAGTAATGTTCCCATTTTTAAATTAGATTACTTCAGTTTTTGCTTTTGTTTTTGTTTCGAGTTCCTGATATATGCTGCATGCTAGTCCTCTGCCAGATGGATGGGTGGCAGATACTTTCTCCTTTTCTGTAGGCTATCTCTTTACTATTTGTCTTTTCTTTCATTGTCGAGGCAAAAATTAAGGAAGGAAAGACTTATATAGCTCACAGTTAGTGGGGATTTCAGTTTGTCCATAACCAGCTGGCTCCACGGCAGGATGGCTCAGTGAGCAGCAATAGTCCAAGGGGGCAGAAGACAGAAAAGCCAACAAGAGCAAAACAGGGAGACGAGCCTCTCTCCCCCACCTTATATTGTAAGCAGCCTCCCCTTGCTAGGGAGGTGCAGCACTCGCATGCCCTCCACGCCCTCCTCCTGCACAGGCTCAGAATATTTACAAAATGAGGGCCCTGGTCCCCTGCTGTTGCTTAAACTTCTAAACTTCTCAAGCTTTGAGTTCCTTATACACGCTGGATGCCAATCCCCTGTCAGATCGTTAGGTGGCAAATATTTTCTCTTATTCTATAGATCGTCTCTTTACTATCAATTGTTTTCCTATGCTGCCCAGAGGCCTTTTTATTTGCTATAATCACATTTGCTTGTTTTTTTGCTTTTGTTTCCTGTACTTTGGAGGTTCTATTTAGAAAACTACTTTCTCTAATAATATTTTAACTATTTTTCTGTTTTCTTCCAACCATCTCAGAGATTCCAGTCTTACATTTAGGTCTTTAAAGCATCTTGAGTTGATTTTCTTTTCTGCACAGAATGAGAGTAGGTAATTTTCAACATGTGGATATTCTTTCTCAGCAGTTTGTTGAAGAGGCTGTCTGTTGTCCAATGCATGTGTCATTATTTCTGGTGTCATTATTGAGAATCAATTGGCTGTAATGTGTGGGTTTATTCCTGGGATCTTTCATCTATTTTCTATATATCTATTTCCTAATTTTTATTTTATTTATTTGTCATTTTTTACAAGTGCATGCTTGCAGTACATAATGTCTGCCTTCCTTAGGGACACGGCCTAATTCCTTTCTTCATCCTCTTTCCTTTCCCTCTCTCCATTTCTGGATCCATCTTCATTTGGAAAGATCTACCTGTTTCCTATTATCTGCCTTTTATTTCACTATTATTCACAATTTCAGTTTCTTCTATACAGGAGAAACTATATGTATTTAAGTTTATGTGTCTGATTTATTTCATTTCATATTATGGTCTTAAATGACTCTATCTTTCTTTAGAAACTATAGTGTGTGTAAAAACTGCATTTTATTTATCTATTGTTCTGTGCAGAGAGATGTGGGCTGCTCCCAAGATATAGCTGTTCTAAATTGTGCTGCAATAAGCATAGGTATGGGGCTGGGGAGATGGCTCAGTAGAATAAACACTTCCCTGGCAAGCGCAAGGGCCTGAATTCAATCCCTGGTTCTGCCAAATAAAAAAATAAAATAAATAAAATAAAATAAGCATAGGTATGCATGTATCATTGTAATTGGATGGCGTTCGCTCTTTCGAGAAGATACCTATAAGGGGAATACCTGGGTCAAATGGAAGTTGTAGCTGTATTTTTTTCAAAGATCTCCACACTATTTCCATATCAAATGCACTAGTCTACCTTCCCACAGACAATATAGAAGGGTTCCTCTTCCCTGCAGCCTCGCCAGCATTTGTTATTATTTGATTTCTTGATGGTGACTATTTTCTGGGATAAGATAGAATCTCAGTGTTATTTTAATTGGCATTTCTCTAGTGTCCAGTAGTGTTGAAGATTTCTTTATATATTTATTACCCATCTATCTATACTTTTTCTATGAAGGATCTGTTTCACTTGCCCTTTGCTATTGCTGTTTTGAAATCTGAAATTGTGATGTCACCAGCTTTGCTATTTTCCGAAGATTGCTCTGGCTATTTAGGGTCTTTTGTGCCTCCACATGAATCTAGAAGTACACATTTTTGGTTCCTGAAGAATATCATTGGCATTTTGTGAAGGCTTTTTAAAATCTGTTAGATAACTTTGGGTAGTGTGGAGATTTTATTTATTTATTTTTTGATGGTGCTAAAACAAATCATTTTATATATGCAAGTCTGAACCCATTAACATCAGAGGCCTACTGAACCAACTTGCTTGATGCCATCTATGAAAATACAATAATCTTCAATGAAAACCGTAGTGCATAACCAATTAAGCTCTTTGTTTCTAAAGCCGAGATACTACTAGTAATTGAGGTACAAAGACATAATTTACAACAATCTGATAACTTATACCATCTGATAGCAAAAGATAAGAAACACTGAGTGTGAGTTTTGTTTTCCTTTTTAGCATAAGTGATTTCTCTCTCTTCTTGATCAGCATGAATAACATGTCCTTCCCTGAAAGCCAGCAAAGCTCATGCGACCGCTCACACTCCTACTCTGCCTGGACTTGAACCACGTAAGCCTGTGTGGGGATTTTAATAGCGTACTTCCTTCGTGAACAGGAAAGCTTTTTCTGTCTTTTCTATCTTGATCAATTTTGTTTCATCAGCATTTATAATTTTCAATGTAGTAACTTTTCACATTCTTTGTTAAGTGTAACTCCAAGTGCTTTGCTGAGGCGGTGGTAGCTACTGCGAAAAGGATCACTTTCATGGTTTCTTCTTCAGCCAATTCACTCCCGATGTAGAGTGAAACTGCTGATTTTTGTGTCCTTCCACTTTACTTGTTTATTAGTCATAATAGTTTATTTTTGGTGGAGCTTATATATAATGTTTATATAGATTCTTCTATGTAGAAAATTATATCACCCACAGACACTGATAACTTGATTTCCTCTGCTCCCTTTGGTAAACCTTTCATTCCTTTGCCTCAACTAAATAATTTTACTAAAACTTTTAGAACTATATGAGGTAAAAATAGTGAGACTGGATATCTTTGTCTTGCTCTTGATTCTAGAGAAAAAAACATTTAGCTCTTCCCTATTCAGTATGCTATTGGGTGTGGGTTTGTTATATTAAAATTGTTTGAGTTATTTTCCTTCTATACTTATGTTTTTCATGGATTTTTTATGAAGGAATACTAATATTTTTTATTATTATTTTTTATTCTACTTTTGTTTTATTAAAGTACAAATATCAATGAGACAGTTTTAAGATACCTTTACAAGATGGATTTCATAAATTAATACATTGCAAACTGTTTTCATAATGTTTTGGTATCATAAAAAGTGTATACATTATATTATACTTACAGGCATTATTATGCCATATGTCTCTTATCAGTAAATTAAGAGACTGCAGCTGTTTGCGTATCTCAATTTTTATACCTGAATTACATCAAAGATTCAATAATTAATACTTTCTACCTTGTTATTTTCCTAGTGGTTGTCCATAGTACTAGAAGCCAACATAATATCCTGTCCAACCTCATTAGTGCAAATCTTGCCCCTTAGAAGCACAGCTTTATCAATCCCAACTGTACTGTCCATACACACACATCATGATTCTTCTATTCTATACCCCTTCCTTGCTCTACGCCTGTCAGAGATGGGCACTCCATTGTCATTCAACTAACTTAGGTGCTTGAACTCGACAACACAATCCAACACAGTCCAGCACTCCACAACAATAGTGAGTCATCTGAAGAAGTTGTCGACCATAGCCATTTACGGCTCAACTTAATATTATGGCCCCGGCAAGTGCTTATTCTATTGAGCTAGAGAGCAATCTGGTCAAGCATTGGCCGTGACTCATCCACATGGATGACACAGACAAAGGGACTACAGAATAATGTACAGGGCTACAAGATAAACCCTGAGAGGACTTCAATGACCACATAGGAAATATAAAGTTCTTGTGTTGGTATATAAGTCTTGATCTACCTAGGTCTTAACCATCCAGCAGAAAAGTATAAAACTGAAGTATACATCGTGAGCCCATAATATTAAGCTGAGCTGTAAATGGATATGGTCGACAATTTCTTTGAATAACTCACTACGGTTGTAGAATGCTGGACTGTGTTGGATTGTGGTGTCGAGTTCAAGCACCTAAGTTAGTTGAATGTCAGTGGAGTGCCCACTTTTGACAGGTGTAGACAAAGGAAGGGTTGTAGAAAGAAAAACTCATAATGTGTGTGTATAGACAGTACAGTTGGGATAGATAACGCTGTGCTTCTACATAATTCTATGAGAGGCAAGATCTGCACTACTGGTGGTTGGACAGGATATTATGTCAGCTTTTAGTATTATGGTCATCCATTAGGTAAATAATTATTGAATTTTTGATATAATTCAGGTATAAAAAAAATAAGATAAGTAAGCAGCTACACTTAATTCACTGATAAGAGATATCTGCTAAAATAATATCTGTAAATATAATATCATGTATGCACCTTGTATAATACCAAAACATTATGAAAATAGTTTGCAATGTATTCATTCATCGAATGTGTATGGTTAAGGTGTCTTGAAACTGTCTGATTGACATTTGTATTTTAATAAAATAAAAATAAATGAAAAAAAATATTATGGCCCCGCGACGTATACTTCATTTTTATACTTTTCTGCTGGATGGTTAAGACCTAGATAGAGCAAGACTTATATACCATCACATGTACTTTATATTTGTTATGAGGTCAGTGAAGTCCCTTCAGGGTTTTTCTTGTAATCCTGTACCTTATTCTGTAGATCCTTTGTCTGTGTCATCCATGTGGATGAGTCATGGCCAATGCTTGACCAGTTTGCTCTCCGTGAGAGCCTGAGAGAAAGTTTTCTCTCCATGTGACTCTCCCCAGGCACACTAAATAGGATTAGAAGATGCAGAGGCATCTACAATCACACTCAGCCATCTGATCTTCAACAAAGGGGCTAAACAAGCTCACTGGAAGAAAAATAGCCTCTTTAACAAATGGTGCTAGAAAACATGGTTTTCTACATGCTGAAAACTAAAACTTGACCCAGCTCTATCACTATGCACTAAGTTAAAGTCAAAATGGATAAAAGATCTAAACATTAAAACAGAAACACTCAATCTCCTGGAAGAGAAAGTAGGAGGAACTCTTGAAGACATAGGAGTAGGTACAGAGTTCATGAACAAACATATATTCGCAAGGGAAGCACTTGAAAAAAATCAACAACTGGGATCAACTCTTCTTAAGGAGCTTCTGCATGTCACAAGAAATTGTCAACAGACTGAAAATACAACCCACAAATTTTGAAAAAATCCTAACAAGCAATCAGACAGAGGTCTACTGTCTAGAATATATAAAGAACTAAGATATAGCAGGGCCCTCAGATTTAAAGACCCAATCCAGAAATGAGCATCTGAGATGAATACACACTTAAAGAAGTGAATAAATATATGAAAAAATGCTCCACTAATATTTATCAAATCAAATGAATTTTATCCTTCTTTCATTCTGATGATATCATATAATATTTATTGATTTGTGTATATTAAACCATTTTTGTATTGCCAGGAAAAAAACAGCTACATTATGGTGAGTCATCTTTTACATGTGCTGTTGAATTCAATTTACTGATTTTTTTTTGAGAATTTTTGTACCTATATCCACTGTGGATTTCAGCCTATAGTTTTCCTTTCTTGTTATCTCCTTAACTGGCTTTGGCAGCAGGATAATTTTTTTGCCCTCATACAATGATTTAGAAGTGTTCTTTCTCTTCTAATTCCATGGAATAATTTGAGAAATATTGGCTTCTTCATTTTAAAACAAAGAAAAAAATTGTAAAATTTAGCAGTGTCGCCATCCAATTCTGGGCAATTCTTTGTTGAAAGTCATTTTATTACTGATTCAATCTCATTACTTATTATTGCTCTATTCAAATTCGTATGTCTTCATGGTTGAGTGTTTATGGTCATATATGTCCAAAAAATTGTCATTTATTCTTTCATTTAGTAATTCCCAATGATCCCCCCACAATGATCCTTTGTATGAGTTATAATGTTTCCTTTTTCATGTTTAATTTTATTTATTTGGACCTTCTCTCTTTTTTTCTGTTAGTCTTGGCTAAAAGTGTTATCTTTTAAAAAAATCAATTCAATTTCATTTATCTTTTGTGCTCTATTTTAGTCTCTGTCTCATTTATTTCTACTCAGAAATTTTTACCTCATCCCTACTATTTAGTGCTTTGTTCATGTTTTCCAAGTCCTTGAGATGCATTGTTCAGTTTTTCATTTTAAATTTTCCTCGTGTTGCTCCTTGGTATTTTACTGGTTTTATTTTTGTTTTGTTTTGTTTTTTTTTGTTATATTCATTGAGATCAAATTCCCTCTTAATGCTCTTATTGTATGCCATAAATTTTGGTATGCTGTGTTTTCATTCTCAATTGTTTTGAGAAATTTTTTTTAAATATTCCTTTTGAATTCCTGGAAAATCCACAGTGTAACGAGGATTGTTCAGTCTCCATGCATTTGCATAATCTCTAAATTTCTTTGTTGTTGATGTCTGTTGTGGTTTATGTCTCAGTGTCTCCCCTCCCCAAGCTTCATGCAGTAGTCATGGAGCATCTTTTAGAGTTTGTGATTAATTCATGACCCAATGCTGGGATTATTAGTGTGAGTACTATTCCCATCCTAGGGTGGGTAATCTGCATTACAACATGAGGAGGGGAGAAAGGCTTGCTAGAAGCTGCAGCTGTCACTGCTCCCATGGTTCTTCACTATTTTCTGCTGCCCTTTGCCTTGTGTCACTTTACCTTGGCACTTTCTGAGCATGGACTGAAACCTCCACTAACAGTGAGCTAAATAAACCTTTCCTTCCTTAATTTTGTGTGCTGGAATTTTGTCTCAGCAATGAGAGAAAAGCAATTGAGACAAGTCTTGACTTTTTTCCATTGTGATAAGAAAAAATATATAGAATATGATCTGAGATTCTTTTTTATAATTTTGAAGACTTCTTTTGTGGATTAATATATGATATATTTTAGAGAAACCTTGATGCACTGATGAAAAGCATATGTATGTCACATCTGTTGCATTTAATGTCCTGTAAATTACTATTATGTCCATTTGTTCTGTACAGTATAATTTAATTCTAATGTTTCCTTTCTGAGGGACCTGGATGATCTATCTTTTGATGAAATGGGGTTTTGGTATCACTAACTAATATGACATTGGAACCTATACATCCTGCTACTGTTCATTGCATAAAACTAGAGACTCTAACATCTGATGCATATAGATTTATAATCATTATATTATTCAATGATCCCTTGATAATTATATAGTAATCTTTCTTGTCTCTCCTTACAGTTCTTATCTTAAAATCTGTTTTGTCCACTTAGAGTATAGCTACCCCTCTCTTTCAGATTCCATTTCTTTTGAACATCACGTCCAGTCTTTCATTTTCAGGCTTTGTATACTTTTACTGAGACAATGAATTTCTCTTAGACAGCATTTTGTTAGGTCTTGTTGTTTTATCCATTCAGCTACACTGCACCTTATAATTGGAGAATTCAATCCATTCACATTTCTGATAGTAAGAAGTGAAAACATTCCTACCAGTTTTCCATTGTCTCCTAACTATACTGAATATTATTTGTTCTTTTCTTGTTCATTTTTGTGGTCTATGGTCTACTGTTTCAATAATATTTAACTACTATTCATTTCTCTTTTATGTATCCACCTTCTTAGTGGGATTTATACCTTCATATGCTTTAATGATGGTAGTTATTTTTCTTTGACATCTGAATGTGGACTTCCTTAAGCATCTTTTATAAGGGTAGTTTGGTGTTATAGATTTGTTGAGACATCCACCCAAAGCCTCATGCAGTAATAGCTTGGGCATTTTCTGAAGTGGTTTAGTCCAGAATGTGTGATGCTGGGATTAAGAGTGAATGATTACTAACTTAGTCAACCAATTGGATTGGCGTCTCCTTGTAGCTAGGTAGCCTAGTTAGAATATAAAAACTTTTGTCACTTGTCACTTGCTTCCTTTTCCTGTCTTCTGTCTGTCTTGAACCGTCCTGCAATTCCACTCTGCCACACCACTCTGTGTTGGAGCCCGCCAACTGTGAACTGAAACCTCTTTAAATTGTGAGCCAAATAAACCTTCCTTCCTTTAACTTTCATTTTTTCTTTTAACTAAGAATCAAACCCCAGACATTGTGCTTGCCAATCAGACACTGTGCCATTGAGCTATATCCCCACCCCCCACTTTAACTTTAGGTGTTTGGTATTTTGTCTCAGCAACGAGGAAAAGTAACTAAGAATTTGGTGTTCATAAGTTCTCTCAGGTTTTGCTTGTCTTACAAGAGCTTTATTTCTTCTTGTTTCTGAAGGTGAATATAAATAATTTCGATTGAGAATCATTTTCTTTCAGAATTCTGTTGAGAAATCAGTTGTTCAGTTTGATAGAATTGCCCTTCAATGTGACATGTTGCTTTTTTCCTGACAATTTTAAAATCGTTTGTCTTAACTTTTGATAATTTTACTATAGTATACTGTGGTTAAGATCATTTCTAGTCATATCTATTTGAGGTGCTATAAAACTCCTGTATGTTAGATTCCACATCTTTCCTGGGTTAAAAAATTTCCTAATTATTGAGTAGTATTTGAATGCCACAATCTTCTCCTCATTAGTCTTGAATCCTTCCTTCTTGCTGTCTTTCTTGCTTCCTCCCTCCCTCTCTCTTTTTTTTTCTTTTTCTAGTCTGTTTTTTGCTCTATTTCAAAAGACCTATCTTCAAATTCACAAATTTTTTCTTCTGTTTGCTTTAGACTCTTGTTGAGACTATTAAATATATATTTAATTATCCCTTCAGGACTTATATTAGGTTTTTATCAAAAATATATGTACTGATATAGTTCATTCATAATCTATACTGATTTCCTAATTTCACTTGGCTGCTTATCTGTATTTTCTTGAGTCCTACTGAGCTTTTAAAAAAATAATACCTCTTTAAAATTTTTTATCCTACATTTTATTTATTTTGCTTTATTTGTGCTAGTTAATTGGTTATCTACCTCATTTTTCAGCTATAAAATGTGGGAGATTCTATTTTGTTGAGGTATCTGAAAATACCCTAACTCATAATAATTACTCAAATATTTGATGATGATTATTATTTTCACTTAATTGACTCAGGTTTCCTTCATATGTGGACTATCTACAGTAGTTAACCTAGGGTCAGAGTTTTAATCTATATATCAGTAATCCTGGTATGTGAGTCTATAGTCAAGTTCAAAGAGAAAGAGAGCAAAGCATATTACTGAAAACACCTAAGGGTTAGTACTATTGCTAAGCATAATGTAATAGACTATTAAAGTTACTAATTTAAACTGTTAAATGTTATGAAACTTTAAAACAATTTTGAAAATCTTTTAAAAGGAATGCCTACGTTTGTATACAGACATTTATTTACTGTGCAATGAAACTGTGGTGATTCAATTAACTGGGACTTTTTCTAGTTCTGTTTTTGTGTACTAGAAATAAGTTTGATTCTGTCTGATTTTAACTAACCAGGGTTGAGGCTGTAGACTTTGGTCAAGATCTTTGCACATTTTGTACCTGACACTCTCAGGCTCAGCTGCCCACTTCACCTGTATGTTGACTGGTGCAACCCTTGAAACTTCTTCACTGCTGCTGAAGCAGCTGAGAAAGTAGCAGGAGAGTGCTACTGGCTGGCCTGCCACCTCCCTCAGCATCACGGCCTCACTTGGTCCTGGAGGTCAGTCTGCACCCAGTCACCATGGATAATCAGCAGGAGTGCCGATGTAGAAACATAGACCCCAGGCAGTGGGAGTAGGCTCCCTGAAGAAGCTGACCAAAGGATTTCTCCACCTCAGTAGCATGGTGATCTTAACCCTGTGTCTGTGTGGTAAGTGCAGAGTCTGGGTTTCTGTGCTTGCACCCATGAGTGACGCATTTTCACATGGAAAACGAAACATGCTGAAGCATAAATCAAGAACTAAGATTTGTTTTTCAGGTGAGTTATCCTGCTTTGAAACCATAGATCTATTGAAAACAAAAAAATGAATCAAGCTTCTGATAAACAACCAAGATAACTGATGCAAAATTTGTCAAGATAACTTAATTATATGCTATTATATAATATTGGTGATTATTCAGTTGACCCCACCACTCAAAGAAGAAATCATCTCCATGATAATGACCTAGTGCACATGTGCCTGAACATTCATTTCTACTTTTAGTAAATTCAGCACTCTGCAATCAACTGCCACCCTCACGAGGCTAAATCTTTTTAAGAAGACAGAACATGGGGCTAATCAATCTCTGGCCTCGCTTCTCTCTCTGCTTCTTTGAATTAAAAAAATATATATATGTAGTCCTTCTCTAATTTGGTTTCCCTTTAAAAACTCATTCTACAGATAATTACTAAATATTTTATTTTAGGATGCAAGCAGTTGGGAGAATAATACAGAACTAGTTTCTGACCTCACAGGGTTTGGATTTTTTATATTAATTGTACAGAGCCTCCTGTTCAGGTTTAGCATTACTAATTCCTTACTATATTTCTTTTTCATAAAATGTGTTTCTACCTCCAGGTCAGGGGCTGGGGAGATGGCTGAGTAGAATGAGCACTTCCTGGCAAGAGCAAGGGCCTGAGTTCAATTTCCTGTTCTGCCAAAATAATAATAATAATAATAATAATAATAATAATAATAATAATAATCTATCCCCAGGTCAAACATTTAAAACAAGAAATATAAATGTGTATACATTTCTCCATATGACCAATGCAAAGTATAGTGGCATTATGGGCCAGCTTTTGCATCTTTATTAGCATTGCAAGCTGCCTCATGTGCAGTTGAATACTCAATAAATATGTATGAAAGAGTTCTGGTATTCCAGTCTTTCTTATGTGGTCTCTGGTTTAAATTCTTCCATTAATTTCCCATGGATAGATGCAACCATAGCTTATGTGTAATTAAAATTAATGCTTGGGGATAACTAATAAGTAAATAACTTAGATAATAAGATTTTTTGAAAGAAATTTAATTTATTTTATAAAATTCCAGTAAAATACTTACTTTGAAATAAGTATTTTGCTACATCAAAGTGAAGTTTCAAAACACTGGTTAAATAATTTTTATGTGAAAAAATTTCTTTTTTTTAATTCATTTTAGTGAGGGCAAAGATTAAATAGAAATGAAACAGTTTCAAAACAGGTTAGTAGGACAGTTACAATAATTAATACTTTACATGTTGTTGTCTTCATAGTAGTTATTCAGAGGACAAGATGCAGACATGATATCCTGTCTAAACAACATTAGTACAAACCTTTCTTCTCAATGAATTAAGAGCAAGTAGATATATATCTATCTTATCATATCATTATATATATACATATATACATATATATGAGAAACAAGAAAAACAAAAGTCATAGGATTGCCCTACTACAATGGTTCATATGGTTTGATTTCTAAATTTCTGTGTAAAAGATGTGTAATTTTTTAACAATCTGTAGAGAAATAAATTTTAGAACATCCATGGTTATCGGATAATAGCAGTTCCATCTTATGTCTAAGGTATTTGGTATTCAGAAAGATAGTGATGTTAAGCTTAACTGCCTCTGTTACAGGATAATTATATCACTAAGCTTCTCTTCTGGATGGTTAACAACTAAAGTTTGCAGACCAAAAATTAGAGAAATAGATGGGCTAAAAAGATAGACAATATTTTGGCCCTAGCCCTTCAAGGTCAGTGAGGACTCAGGACATAAGAGAACCCCTGCTGGGACATCCTGTAATTAAGTGGTTTCCCAAATTTTCTGATCAAGGAGTTTATGGGACCACAGAGGAAAGTGATCAACAGTGTATAGTGTGCCTAAGGAAAGTCACCTAGAGAGAAAAATGTTCAAGTTAAATGACTGAAGATATTCCTACTTTGGTGTGACTCATTTGAGGGTTTTTCCTGCAGCCTGTTGACTGCACACAGTTGCATTGAACTCAGGTGATTAGATAAAAATATATTTTAAAAAACGTGCTTGCTTCCCAATTAGGGTCTGAGTTTTAGGAGGTGCTATATTGATAGAATTTTTAACTTCTTAAACCAATTCTTGGACTGTATACACGATGATAATGAATTTAAAATTTTGTCCACATGCTATTCTCAATGCTTATTTATATCTCATATTTCAATCGGCAAAGAATGCTGAGATTCCCAATATAAAGCAATTGTAAATATTTTACTTTACTATGACCAGCAATTAAAGGCAAACAAGTATCAAAGAACATTTCCTATAATAATGTGACTCTTCCATTTACTCCATCAAAAGGTTTTTGTCTTCCCTATTGTCAATCCTGGCACAATAATCATTTATGGCCAATTGAATTCTTACATTTTTCTAGCAATAATAATTTGACTAGTGAACCTTAACTTTTCCACACAATAATCTTTTTGCTTGTGGCTCCCAGAATTTTTATACTGAATACACACTCTCCCCTACAAATCACTTACAATTTTGGAAAAATAGGAAGCAGTTCATCAACCAGAACACACCACATGTCTCTCAGCTGGTTAATTGATTTCTAATTATATTGGGTGATTGAATTAACTTTAACAAGGTACCCTAATCCATCCATCACTGAATCACCAGTAACTATTAAGATGTTCTCAATGAAGTGGGATGTCCAAATTAAAATCCACTCACACAATGCTTATGCACATGATTGGAACTGAAATGATACATTTTCAAAATCTGGAAACAAGTGCTAAGCAAAATTAAGGGCTGCCTCTGCATGAAATTATATATACATTTATGTGTGTGTGTATATATATATATATATATATATATATATGTATGTATGTATGTATGTATGTCCTTTGAAGGTCAGTGTTTGAGACATAAATAAACATGGGATATACAACATGAAGAAATTCTAGTCCCAATAGCACAGTGAGAATTTTGGGCAGCAGTAAACCCACACCTGTTAGACATTAACAATTAAAATGACCATTTTTTAAAATAATTGTCAAGAAGACAACGTGTTTATAGTTCTTTTCCATTATACAAAGGATATGTCATCAAGAAACTGTTTTAACATTTCTTTTAAAGTTACTAAACGGCTTTTGTTTCCCATACTAAAACTTGATTATGAACAAATGTATGCCAGAGAACTTATTCTGCTTACAATTTTATATATACTCCCCGTTCTCTCAGAGTAATATAGTAAGTTAGCTTGGGTTACCTCACCTCAAAAATATCACTTCCATTTCAGACATAACATAAAACAGTCCTTGCTGTTGCATCTTTCTTGGCCCTAACATAGTTCTCTTAAATTCATTTTCTATTTGCAATCACTGCTTGTCCAGGCTCAGCAGGATCTCCCCTATAAAAGGACAGACAGACATAGTTTAGGATGACCTCGGATCATCAGTACTGGTGCTGACAGCAACCTGGGGCACCCGTGAGCAGGAATCCAATGGAGCAGCACATTTTTCCTGATCAGCTCATCTCCAGGATCCAGCCTCACACAAGTGGCAGGAGGAACCACTTCAGGGAAGAAAGGGGCATGTTCACACCTCCCCTTATTTGCAGATAACTGTAAAGGCCATCAGGTCATCACTTCATTCTGCCACTGATAAGGCTAACATGCAAGGAGATAAAGTGACTTATCTCAGGTCCCTCAGCTGGCCAGGCAAATCAGAAGTAGAGCCAGCCTCAGTCTTCCAACCTAATACATGACTACCGAGAAAGGACAATTGCCCTTCACACACTACATAGTCTGGATTTTTTTTCCTGAAGGCAGAATGGGCCAGCAGAATGGGTCACCTTTATGATACAACATAAATTCCACAAAGCACCTCCTGCTTCTGATCTATGCTGGCCTCTAACACATCAGCCCTACTGAAAAATTTTTCTAAAACCACTGTTAGCTGTCCTTTGAGAAGACGTTCAACCAGAGGGTGAGTGTGCTATGTGAAAGATTCTCAAGAGTGAGTAGCAGGCCTTTGTGTTTCTCAAGAGGGCCTAGAATTAGTGACATGTATAAATAATAGGTATTCATTCTATGTTTTGTGAACACTGGAGGTTGACAGAACTTGTGGTGTGTTTTGTTCCTTCATTATCAAATATTCTAATCCTTTGGAGTTGTTTAGTACTAGAAATTATGGGAGGAAAATATTTTTGGGTTTCAGATGTAAGAGTGAAACTGAATTACTGTGGCCCAAAATAACCAAGGGAGTTTTCCCCTTTCTCAGTTCTGCTAAATACTCCTGTCAAGCTACTTTGTGGCACTAAAGGCTGATGACTTGATGGAAGCATTTCAGGGAGAACCCACAGTGCCATTTACAACGTGGCAGCAAACCTGACTATTGCGTGTTCATGGAAAACAAAATGAAGCAGCCTCAAATCTAGACCCATCGCGACCATGTGCCCTTAAGACAAAGCCTTAAATTTCCCAGTTTCAAAGTTGATTTATCTGTGAAATTGATTTGAGAAAACCAATCTTGTTCAATTGTTGAGGGAGATAACTTGCCTAGAACACACAGAGCAGGCCTGGTATGTGTTGAGGAAGCGATAGCTCAGAGTAGACTCCAAAGCATTTCGTCTGTAGCATGGAGGGCAGCCTGCAGCCAGAACAGATGCAGGCGTGGGACTTGCCTCCAGAAGAACTTCACTCACATAGAATGGGGGATAATAACTCTTCACAGCCAACACATGCATGTCTAGAGCTGACCACAGAGTTGAGACCCTCTTTGAAGGATACAAGCAGGGGCACTAGCTCCCTGCTCCCTGCCTCTCTTTCCAGCACTGGGAGATCCCGGTAACAGCACATAAGCTGACCCTCAAGGTGGAAAGGGAAAGCCCCACATTGCTGCTGGCAAGCTCGCTCTTGGGTGGTTTCTGCCTGGTTAGGTCAAAGCTTACCAAGACCCTCCCTCAGAATGAAAACTGAAAACCACTGGGAATGTACCTTAGCCATAGAGTGCCCCAGGGTTCAATCTCCAGTCCTTTTTTTTTTAATTTATTTTTTATTTTATTGAAGTACAAATATCAACCAGACAGTTTTAGGACACCTTAACAAGAGAGATTTGATAAATTAATACATTGCAAACCGTTTTCATAATGTTTTGGTATCGTACAAGGTGCATGTATGATATTATACTTACAGACATTATTATAGCAGGTCTCTTATCAGTAAATTAAGAGTGTAGCTGTTTATTTATCTTATTTTTTATACCTGAATTATATAAAAAATTCAATAATTATTTTCCTAGTGGATGACCATAGTACTAGAAGCCGACATAATATCCTGTCCAACCACCATCAGTGCAAATCTTGCCTCTCATAGGATTATGTAGAAGCACAGTGTTATCTATCCCAACTGTACTGTCTATACACACACATCATGAGTTTTTCTTTCTACAACCCTTCCTTTGTCTACACCTGTCAAAGGTGGGCACTCCATTGTCATTCAACTAACTTAGGTGCTTGAAGTCAACAACACAATCCAACACAGTGCAGCATTCTACAACAATAGTGAGTTATTCAAAGAAGCTATCAACCATCGCCATTTACAGCTCAGCTTAATATTATGGCCCCGCGATGTATACTTCATTTTTATACTTTTCTGCTGGATGGTTAAGACCTATATAGAGCAAGACTTGTATACCAACACATGTACTTTATGTTTCTTATGTGGTCAGTGAAGTCCCCTCAGAGTTTATCTTGTAGTCTTGTACATTATTCTGAAAATTCTTTGTCTGTGTCATCCATGTGGATGAGTCACGGCCAATGCTTGACCAGGTTGCTCCAGTCCTTTAAGGAAGTTTAAAAAGCCTTTCCTGATCCTCCCATACCAGATTAGGTTCACCTTTAGAAATCTATACCTCTTGTTTGAAAAAAGTGCTCCTAAAGAATTGGTAAGTAATTACTAAATACTCACTTCCACCACCAGAGCAGAAGCAACACAATGGCCCTAGAAACCTTTGTTGTTAGTGTTCAATGTTCTATAGCACTGTGGGATACTACGGTTAGCAGCAATTAATTGTATATTTCAAAACATCTGGTAGATAGCACTTTGAAAGCTCCCAACACAAAGAGATAATAAACGCTTGACCTAGTTGGTTTTATTCCAAATCTAATCATGTTACATTAAACATATATTTAAATGCCACGGTATCCCCCAGATACATACAATTATTGTATGTTAATTAAAATTATGTTAAATTTTATCAAAATATTTACAATAATCTTTAAAATACAACAAAAATATGTACATAATTTTGTCAATTACAGCTTAGTTAAATGAGGAAAATGAAGAAAAGAAAGAAGCCACGTTTTGTTTGCCTCCAGAGATGACTTCTCCCCGTGGTCACCAAGGGTTTGCCACGTGGGTGCAGGGGTTGATGGGGGGGCTGAGCGCTGCACACCCGGGGGCGCCTCCCTCCGAGGCCTGTGTTTGAGTGTCGGGCACTAACCTGATCCCTGGGACAGGTTTGACCCTGTGTAGACCAGCCTGGGCGTCTGCAGCTTGGACACTGGGTGACCTCATATTCCGCCTATATTTGGTGCTTTTCTCCTAAATCCTGTCCAGAGCCCACAGGTGAGGCCTCCTGCATGACCCCCTTTCCACTTCACCAAGAAATCCTCACTGCCTCTGAGATCAGGTAAAATCACGCAGGATTACTTTTCCCTGCATTCCACCTCACTCAGGTTTGAACATAGTAGGTGTGCTAAAATGTTTGATTAACTATATAATGAAAGACAGACATTGTAAGGATGTAACAGCAACACCCCTCTAACAGCAATAGCTCTGAACTATTCAACTTTGGTTTCTCAAAGTCGACTTGTGATTGTTTTCAATTTGAGTTTTCTGCAGACCTGCATCCTTCCTTCTGTTGGTTCAGCCACAAGGTTTCTGAGCCATTTTTAAAATTTGCCAAGAAATTTCATAAAGTTACACATATTATAAGTGTTGTGGCCTTTCTTTCCAATCTCTGTGAATATAGGTTCTTAGAGCAAATACTGTTAAGAGTATTAAATATAAATTTAAAATTGGTTACAGTTTTAAGCCAATTCTTCATTCATTTCTTAATCATTTCATCTTGTGTTAATAGTTATTTTTTTATTTCAGTCAGAGGTACTTTCTCAGCTAAACTACCTAATTAGATAAAAAAAAATCATAAAACTAGTCAAAGCTCAAATATTAAGCAATTCAGGTTAAAATATATGTATCTCTCACCTACTTAAACACCCACAATAACTGTAATGATAGAGAGCATTTAAGTGGGGCTGTATAAATCAGAAGAAATCTGTGCACTTTTAGCAAATCATTGTGAGAAGTCAGGTCTCAAAACAAAATAAAACTGCATTTCAAGCTTCATTTACTATCTTGGATTTAACAGAAAAAATGTTTGGCATCAGAGCAAAATTGTACAGCCATTTTCCAAAGCGAGGAGAGAAAAGTAAATTAAATTTGGAAGAAAAAAATAAACTGCAAAGGTAAAAGTACAAATTAATTCACCCCCCCCACACACACACCCTCAAGTCCAGAGCTGGGGTGAGGTGTGTTCCCAACCCACACACAGCAAATGTCCCCAGAGGCTGCCTGCCTTGCCTGCTGTCCTCTGGAATCCAGCTCACAGCCCGGGTCCAGCTTGCTTTCTGTTTTATTCATTATAACTATGGCAGACCTCAACAAGTTCTGGGGAAATTGTGAAACTCATGAGCTTGAACTGGAAGAGGCAAAACAAGAAAAGCTTTTTTGGGGGATCAAGGAAACTGGAAGAACTGTTTCCACAGCTGGGTTCAAACTCTGTGTTATTGTCAAGTCCACCCTGCTGTCTCACTCACATTCTGCCCATGGCTTCTGTCCTGGGGCACATTCTCCTGTGTGGGTGCTCACACACAGGATGGAGGGTGGAGCCTCTGGCATGAAGGAGACCACTAACTTGGTCAAGGTGACGCCTCGCTGGAGATTGACAGCACCACCCTTCATGTAAGTGTGTGGCTTGACAAGATTTATGCTGCAGCACACCCATTTCAGTAACATATGCTGGAGACATTATGCTTTTGTTAGAGAAAGCCGGGTTGTCATGGGCAGTGAAACTCTGTTACAGTGTTACAGTGTCTATTTTACTTTTACAATAAATAAACATTATCTGTTCTTCAAAGAGACATTGCTAACAGTCACAGACTCGCATACAGTACGGTTTGGATTTACTATTTACAATTTCAGTAGGGTGTCTGAAAAATGTAAGCACAGAGCCAAGTAAAATGAGGCACTGCCATTGAGATTTATCATATATCACAGCTTAAAGCGCTGGTCTTCAGCAACTATTCAAGAATCAGTATGAGTAACAGTCAGTCAAATGCTGTGATTTGTTAGAAAAAATCCACTGTTTCACCACAAAATGTATTGCATTAATCTTTTTAAAAAGAGAAAAATGTCACCCTAAAAATAAATAAGGCAAGTGGATCTCTAAAAAGGACAAGAATGAAAGAGGAGCACATTCACTGAGCCCAGAAATCGAGTTAAGTTACTGAAAGTATCTTGCAAATGACACAAAATTCTTCCCAAAGGAAAACTAAAGAAAAAAGAAATAACTATTAAAAGGAGCAGTTAACACTTAATTTTAAAAATTGTTTTATTACTATTTTTTCTTCTTTTTCTTTCAATATTTTTCACCAATTTTTCAGATTTATTATCTTACAACCTACACAACTAATTTGAAGACAACATCATGTAATAATGGAAAGCACTGTTGAATTCCTATTGTTTAATGCAATTTTGTATCATTTCTAATTTTTTTTATCAGTTTGTATTTATTAAAAATAAATAAATAAATAAAACTATGACCATTTCTCCAATGATGAAATATATCTATTTCAAGAGCAGTCTGCAATGTACCTACCAGACCTTTCTTTGTACCTGTAAATAGCAAATAACACATCTGTCAATTGAGCTGACCACCAATAATCAAGAGGCCTTTGGTATCTTTGTTGTTGATTTCAAATCAAATGTTGATGAGCAGGAAGGAGTAAAATAGATAATGATAATACTAATATTAATAATAATAATAATGAAAACATTAGAGAGTGCATAGTAGGCACGAGACAAGTACTTGGTATGCATTGGCCATTTCAACCTATCATTAGTGTTATAAATTTATAGTAGCCCTGTGTTTCCAGTGAGAAACTTAAGGCTCAGTCCTGCAATTTGCCCTGATCTGCCCCTAGAACAGAGCCAGCCACACAACCAACATTCAAATATTTATAAGAAGGAAAAAAAGTAGGAGGGAGGGAGAGAGCCCATAAGACCCACATTCTCTTCGAAAGGAGGAGTGAAGAAAGTCTAGCCTAAAGCAATGCAGTAGGATCAGAGAGAAAAGGTCCATCAGGTATATGAGGAAATAATAATAGAACATTAATAGCACAAATATATACATATTCAGCACTTCCTTTATGTCTGATACTAAGTGCTTTCATTAACATCTATTACTTTTGATTTATTTGATGATTATTAATGAATTTTTGTGTAATTATTACTGATTTTCAACATATTTACAGCATCCCCGCTTTACAGCCAATGTTAATGGCTTAAGTCAAGCGCACTAGAAGCCGAGCCTTCATGCACAAAGGAATGGTGGAAGAAGAGGGAGATGGAGGGAATCCTACCGGTGTTCTGCATCATGACTGATGCCACAGGATGAACTGATCTGAGGGACAGAGCTGAATATTTATACCCATATTAATCATTTGTTGACTGCAGGTGAGGTTGAAATTCAGGCCATTCTCTGCAAACAGCACTGCTTGAAGTTATGAGCAGCCAATACGCACTGTCATCAGCACGAGTTGGGGTGCATCTCTCAGAATTGGGAATCTGGGGGAAGCACTGAGAAGCACCACCACAGTAGTGAGCCTGAGGTCGCAGACCTGGGCCTGATGCCTGGCCTGACGGGCCTGATGGCAGCGTGGTGGCGCCTCCACCAATGTTATCTTTATTAAGCCTCCCAATTAGGTCGGGAACTCATTGCTCATAATATGAATGGATTTATTCAGGAAGGCCTAGAAGGCCATCCTGCAAGCAATAACGATGAAGCGCTTTTGTCCTAATATGTAAATCTAATCATATTAACTCGGTTAGGACATCAACCTCTTCACAAGAGCCTATCGAATAACTTTGTTATTAGAAGGGTTCCAAAGACCACCGAAGGCTGCCTCACACCCACTGAGCACATGATCTAGGCATACACCTGCATATCTTAGTTCCTGACAAAATGAACTGGTCACCTGTCCTTAGGTATGTCCTGCCTTCTGCCACTGTGGCTGGTGAGGCCCCGTCTCAGCACCACCACCTTCCAAACCCACCTCCTCTCCAGCTCTAGACAGTCCCTTGTTCTCCAGTGCTTCTCTTCTCCCATTGGAGCTTGCCTTGCTATCCTCAACTAGAGTTAATAGCTGTTGGTGCCAAGTCTGCCTTCCTCCACAGTTATGAATATTCTCACTAGATAGTTAGTATTCCTGAGATCAGACTATTAGTTGTCAAAAGCCAGAAACTCAACTCAGACTAGCTTGAACTAAAAATATATTCTGTCAGTTTCCAGAACAAGAAAACCTAAGCTAAGGTAAAACACAAGCTTCAAATAAGGCTGAATTCAAGCGTGGTGGCGCATGCCTGTAATCCCAGTACTCGGGAGGCTGAGACAGGAGGATTGTTGCGAGTTCGAGACCAGCCTGAGCTACAAAGTGAGCTCGAGGCCAGCCTGAACTGCATAGTGAGACCCTGTCTCAAAAAGACAAAAAAAAAAAAAAAAAAAAAAAAAAAAAAAAAAAAAAAAAAAAAAAAAAAAAAAAA
>PVKA01006865.1:0-81007 GCA_004027165.1 Ctenomys sociabilis | reverse complement strand
CCTGACTGTTTCAGGGAGACTGTGTGGCTCCTGGTTAGTGATAGACACCTTCTGTGTCCCCCATTGCAGTCTTTGTCCCAGCCAGCTCTGGGGGTGCCACCTCCACAAAGCCTAAGGGGTTCTGGGACCTTCCTGCTGCACATTGTGCCCAAAGACATCAGTTACAATTCAGCTGTATGGAGAATACATGCTGCACAGAATTTCATGACAATTTATGGGTATAACACCTGAAGAGAGACGAGTGGCGACAATTAATGAACACAGTTTCCTAAAACGTCCTTGAGAAAGGCACACTTCCCTGGTTACTCTCCCTCCATAGGTGATGTCATGCTCTACAATCAGAACAAAGGCTCCTGTGTTTCTTACAGCTGTGAGTGGTTGTCTGATGCTACTGCATGCTGTAATCAGCAGGCATTCTCTTCAGGAGTACCCTTCCTTGCCATCTCTCTGAGCCGAAAGAGGTACTGTGACACTAAGGAAAGGTGTCTAATTTAATTCTTCTTTCTCGATGAATAGAAAAACTTTTACGTGTAAAACAATAGCCTTGCTCCAATGCAGAGATGGAAATTGTTTCTTACTCTAGGAATATCTTTATACTCCATGACGAAATGTGTGGAGGCAAGATCTGCACTAATGGTGGTTGGAAAGGATATTATGTCGGCTTTTAGTGCTATGGTCATCCACTAGGTAAATAATTATTCAATCTTTGATATAATTCAGCTGTATAAAAACCTGTAAATATAATATCATGTATGCACCTTGTACAATACCAAAACGTTATGAAAACAGTTTGTAATGTATTATTTCATCGACTCTGTATGGTTATGGTGCTTTGAAACTGTCTGATTGACATTTGTATTTCAATAAAATAAAAATAAAAAAAAAACATACAAACTCAGTAACTATAATACAATCATGGGTCATTACCACTTCAGAGAAATTGAAGTTTATATTAAAATTTCAATCTCATATACATTAAAACATTTAGTATCTTATGTACATATTTTAAAACCACATAGTACAGTCATGACTTCCGAACAGCGCTGGAGCCCTGTGAGCATGATGTGCAAGAGCGAGTGGAACGTGACTCGCAAATTCTTCGCACACATGACCGCCAAGTCACTCAGTGTTCCCTGTGCCCTATTTTTCATTATGGCCTGACAAACTACCGATGTTTTCAGTAGGTTCCCATTTAATTTGTATTTGAAATGTTCTTGAGTTGCATGCACAGACATGATTTTCTTCATTAACTGAGGGAAAGAGAAAAAGGAGTCTTTTTATCACAGGTGGAAGCGTATAGTGCTCAGCTCACTGACGTGGAGAGGTCGATTGCTGAGATAAAGCTCTGAGTCCGATTATCCCAGAACAAACACTCTCCCACAACCAAATGTTGGAAAGGAATAAAGAGGCAACCTTAGTGAGCTTCTCCCACTTATAAATACCTTTAAAAATTTATTTACCCTCATTTCAAAATAACTCATGAAATATGAAATTCTAATAAAAATTTAATTCAAAGTTATAGTTTAACACATATTGAATGTGAAACATATGCATCAAGCTTTGCATAAAGGACTATACCATTTGTCATGTTTTCTGAGTAAATTCAAACACAGGGCGAGATGGATGAAATAAGAATCATTTCTGTTGGCAAACTAACTGATGTCATTTCATAGTTGGCTTTTATGCTATACTTCATGTATGAATTAATGAATCATATAGGGCATTACTTTTCTGAACCGAATTGTATTTTTCTTGGATATCCTGGGAAATTGTACGAAATAGAAGTAAGTATTGCAAGGTTTTAAAGTGCCATTTTTGGGGATGAGGTGTAGCTTAGCGGCAAAGCACTTGTCTGGTATATGCATGACCGAGTCTGATCCCGAGAACTTCAAAAAGACTTCATGTAAGGCTTTTGCATGAACATGTGGTAAACTTACATCTGTTTTAGATAGAATTTTAAGCATCAGCCTTCTGCAGCTACTGTGGCAACAAAACACACTTGACTGCAAAACGAAGAGCTCCTGATTCCTTGTCGAGGAATTGGCTTTCACCAGACTAGCCAGTCTTTGGAAATATTGTTTTCCAGAATTTAATTTATTTTGCTAAAATACGTAAATTAATATTCATAGGGCTATTGATCCAATTCTTTATAAAAGGAAAAAGTTATTTTGGTTTACAGTAAATGTTCCTTCAATATTTAAGGCTATTAAGAAAAACTTTATTCTGAACCAGGGCTCCACCGTGGGTCCTGATTTGGGGAAGCTAGCACTTTATTTGCTTTAATCCACATGACTCAGAGCAACAGAATTAGGAATTCTGAAACTTTGAGGTACAGCACAAACATAAGCACTTTGAGGACAATGGGAGTGTCTGATTTGTTTGCAAACTCAGTGTCCTTTGCAGGATCTAACACTAAATTCAATGAAGTATGAATCTGTGGCTATTTGGAAGTATACACCATTCCTTTTATTCTTTTCTTAATTGCCTTTATCTTTTTTATGTTTTTAAGACTATTGGGAAAATGGAAAAGAAAGAAAGATACAGTTTTTTTTTTTTTTTAGTTGAAGAGCTATTAAGATGAATGCCTTTCTCTTCTCCATTTTATTATGTATTAGTGCAGGGTCTACAGGGTCTCACTACATAGATCGAACTCACAGTGATCCTTCTGTTTTCAGCTACCCAAACACAGGGATTACAGGCATTTACCACCACATCCAGTCTCAATCTCTTTCTCAGCACCCTGGAGGTGGTGACAGCATGGTTTGTGATGCAGGGGATCTAATTCCCATCCTTGTGCTCTGCCTAAACAGGCACTTTAGTTTGCTGAGCTATCTTGCCAGATTTCAATTTTATTTTTTCTCACGCATTTATGTGTTTCTTTCATGTATTCCGTATTTATCCTATGCCAATAAGAATGTAAGTTTGATATTCTGTGATTTTGTTTGTTTGTTCATCAATATAATCTCCAAATCTAGAATAATTTTGTATGGCATATAGTTGACATTCAATACATAATCCTTAAATACAGAATCAGTAGGAGTCAATATTATAATAATAGTTATAATAGTTTCGATGAGAGCTCATGACACCAGAGGCAAAACTGAACAGTAAACCTTCAGTACATATTATCACTTAGCACCAGGTGTTTAATACTCCTGGTTTTTGCTAAGGAAAATGGAATTAATAATATCAGTCTTCGGTCTGGGGAGACAGCTTGCAGGTCCTGGTATCTCCCTGGCAAGCAGAAGGACTCAAGTTCAGTTCCTGGTACTGCACGTTGTGCCTGCCGTGGAACCCTGGGCTCACAAGCCAGGCACCAAAACTGAGTGCGGTGACTCACAGCTGTAATTTCAGCTCTGGAGAGTCTGAGACAGGAGGATCCCTATGAGTCCCAGCTGTGCAGTGAGAACTTTACCAAATAGATCAATAAATAAGTAATAAAAAACGTATTTCCCATTATATTTTCAGAAGGTAATGTGAAATATATCCGATTAACAAAAAATATGGAAAATATTAATTCTTACTAAAAGACTAGCTTTCATCAAGTATAGGAAGGGTCTAGTTTTCATGAAGTATTTAAACATCTCAGATCCAAATCACTGGGACACAGAACAAAATACGTCACATACATATCACATATACACATGTATACAAATATATATGTATTATACACTTTTTCACTGTTGTGGTTTTTAAAATTCTGATCCTTGCTAAACTTAAACACTTGAGTCCTATATAATGTCTTTTACAGTGACTTCTATCAGTGTATTTATTTTATTTTACTTTCATTATTATTATTATTTTTAACTCAGGCCCTTATGCTTGCCAGGGAAGTGCTCATTCCACTGAGCCATCTCCCTGGCTAATGTATTTATTTTCAATGAAGATGCAAAACTATGAGTATAGTACCTGTGTCATTATGTAGATATTTATCATTCAGAAAAATACCAGGGTCTTAGCAAGTTGATTTGCTTCACTTTTCCTTTCCCCCTTGCCCTGTAACCATCCTTCCTTTTCATTTGAGTCATTAAGTTGGACCCAATTGTGTGACCCCATAACTTTTGTCTGTTGTTGTAGACAAACAACTAACACATTTCTGTACTTTCTTAATTAAAATGCTTTCTAATATACTTTGTATGAAAAATGTAAACTTCTATAGGTAAACTTATGCTTGAAACAGATAGTCTAGAAATGTAAATAAAACAATTGTTGCATTTTACTTGAGACATGAAGCAATCTTAAGGAATCTAATGTTGTTAGTAGACGATACTGACTGCATTAAAAAATAGTATAATGAGTCAACATAGGCTTTTTCTTTTTTTTGATTACTTTTATTTATGTTTATGTTTTATTTTAATTTATGGAAGAACAAATAGCAATGAGAGAGTTTCAAATCAAATTAGCTAGACAGGTTCAATAATTAATGCATTACATATTGTTTTTATAGTTGTTTTCTCTTATACAAGGTGCATACATGAAATTCTATTTACAAACACTATTAGAGCAGATGCCTCTATAAAATGAATTAAGAGAATGGAGCTGTATACTCATCTTTTTTTTAAAAGCTCAATTATAGTATAGTTTCAATCATTATTACTTTTAACATTGCTATCTTTCTATTGGTTGTCCATAGCACAAGAAGCTGACAGGATGTCCTGTACAAACACTATTAGTGCAAATATTTCTTCTCATAGAATTACGTGAAAGTACTCCATATTTATCCTACTCGTAGTGTTTATATAAACACAGAATGGTTCTTCCTTTGTATCCCCCTTTTTTTTATTAGTCTAGTCAAAGATGGGTATTCTGTTGTCATTTAATTATTATAGGTGCTTGAATTAAGCGAAACAATCCAACACAGTCCAGCACAATAATAATGGGTTATCTGAAGAAGTTGTTGACTAGAGCCATTTACACCTCAGCTTATTATTATGGCCTTATTTTATGTACCTCATTTTTATACTTTTCTGCTGGATGGTTAAGATCGAGATAAAGCAAGACCTGTATAACAAAAAATGTAACTTCTGTATCTGATGAGGTCATTCAAGTCCCCTCAGGGTTTATCCTGTAAAGTTATACCTCACTCTCTGCATACTTTTTCTGTGTCAGCCATGTGGATGAGTGACAGCCATTGTTTGACCAGTTTACTCTCTGTGAGAGCCTGAGCGAAAGTTTTCTCCCATGTGACACTCCTTAGGCACACTATAGATCATCGATCACATTCCTCTGTGGCTCCATAATCTCCTTCATCAGAAAATTTGGGGTACAACTGAGTTTCATGATGTTACAGTACAGGTTCTCCTATGTCCTGAGTCTTCACTGACCTTGAAAAGTAAGGGCCAAAATGTTGGCTGACTTGCAGGCCTTCCATCTTTCCAATTTTTGATCAGCAAACTTAGGCTGCTAACCATCCAGAAGAGAAGCTGATTAGTTCCTTGTAACATATAAAGTTCTGTTTACCCTAACTATCTGAATAAATTCATTTTAGTTGTTGTTACACCTTTCTATTTGTATTTCTTCTTTTGATTTCTTATACTAGGGAGACTATACAATATTTTCACATGTGTGTCTGATTTATTTCACTTATGAGTATATGTCCAAGTGGCATCCACTTCAATAGAAATGCTTCAAGTTTCTTATTCTTTATAGCTGAGTAATACTGCATTATATAAAAATACTACATCTTTTTCAACCATTACTTGTGTGATGGGCATCTTGGTTGTTTCTAAGATTTTGCTATCACAATTGCTATAAACATATATCACTATAATATGAAGTTCTCAGTTCTTTCAGAAAAATTCCAAGTATGGGCATAGCCTCCTTGAATGGGATTTCCAGTCCTAGTTTTCTCAGCAGTCTCCACTGATCTCCACAATGGTTGTACCAGTCTATATTCCCACCAGCAGTGAAGAAGTGTTCCCTTTTCCACACATCCTCGCCAACATTTGTTGTTGGTTGAATTTTTTTTATGATAGCCATTCTTTCTGGAGTGAGATGGTATCTTAGTGTTGTTTTAATTTGCATTTCACAGATGGCTAGTGATGTGGACCATTTTTTCATGTATTTGTTCGCTTCCTTAATTTTGTGCTATGAGAAGTGTGTATTCATTTCTGGATTGGGTCTTTAAATTTGAGGGCCATAATGTATCTTAGTTCCTTGTAAATTATAGAGCAGACTTTTGTTCTGAGTGCTTATTAGTTAAGATATTTTTGAAAGTTGAGGGTTGTCTTTTCACTTTGTTGACATTTTCTTTTGACGTGTAAAAACTTCTCAGTAAGAGTTGATTCCAGTTGTTAATTCTTTCAAGTGTTTCCCATGTGAATACATGCTTGTTCATGGGTCAAGTTTTAGTTTTCAGCATGTAGAAAGCCAGTTTTTCCAGCACCATTCATTAAAGAGACTGTCTTTCTTCCAGTGAGCATGTTTGGGCCCTTTGTCGAAGATCAGGTGGTTGAGTGTGTTTGTAGAAGCCTCTGCATCTTCTAATGTATTCCTTTGATCCTCAGGTATATTTCACTGCCCATACCATGTTGTTTTTATCACAATGGTTTTGTAGTAAAATTTCAAGCCAGGAATTGTGATGAGTCCTCCCTTGTCTTTGTTGGCTATGATTGCCTTTGCTATTCTAGGTCTTTTCTTGTTCCCAATAAATTTTAGGAATGATTTCTCTTGGTCTTGGAGGTATGTCGCTGGAAGTTTGAAAGGGATTGTGTTAAATCTGTACAGTAATTTTGGGAGTATGGCCATCTTCACGATGTTGGTTCTTCCTACAAAGGAGCAGGGAATATCTTTCTATTTTCTGAAATTGTCTACGATCTCTTTTCCTAGGGTGCTTTAATTTTCCATGAAAAGATCTTTGACTTCCCTGGTTAAGTGAATTCCAAGGTATTTGTTTTTCTGTGGTGCTATTGTAAACAGTATTATTTCTATAGTTTTCTCTCAGTGTGTTTGTTATCTGTGTAGAGGAATGCTATTGACTTTTGAGTATTGACTTTGTACCTTGCTATGCTATTGAATTTGTGTATTAATTCTAGTAGCTTCTCAATGGAGTTTTTTTGATTTTCCAAGTAAATTATCATGTCATCTGCAAATAGTGATAATTTTTCTTCTTTACCTATTTTTATTTATTTTATTTCTTCCTCTTGTCTAATGGCTATAACTAATGATTCCAAAACTATATTGAATAGGAGAGCTGATAGAGGACATCCTTGTCTCGTACCTGACGTAAAAGATTTCAGTTTTTCCCTGTTTGGGATCATATTAGCTATTGGGTTGTCATAGATGATTTTTATCAAATTGAGGTAGAGGCCATGTATTCCAATTTTCTGTATGGCTTTGGACATGAATGAGTGTTGAACTTTGTCAAAAGTTTTCTGCATTAATTGGGATGATCATGTGGTTTTTGAAGATTTTTGAATCTATGTTCATGAAGGAGATTCGGCTGTAGTTCTCTTTTTTAGTTGAGTCTTTCCATGGTTTTGGCATCAGTATAATACTTGCCTCCAGAAATGAGTTTGGGAGGACTTGTTCCTTTTCAATTTCATTGAAGAGTTTGAGAAGTGTAGGGATTATATTCTCTATAAATTTCTTGTAGAATTCATCTGTGAATTCACCAGTACCTGAACTTTTCTTTGTCGGTAGGCTTTTTATACCATTTCATATTTCGTTGATTGTTATTGGCTTACTATGAGTTGTTCTATCTTCTTGATTCACTTTTGGTAATTTGTATCTCTCAAGGAATCTGTCCATTTTGTCTCTGTCTTCTATTCTGTGAGTGTAAAGATTCTCAAAGTAGCTATTGATAATCTTCTGAATTTGCACCAGGAAATTCAAATATAAGCAATAAGGAATGAGAAGGGTGAAATACCCTTATTGCTTGTATTTTAATTTTTTTCTTTCCTCTTTTTGATGAAGTTAGCTAGGAGCTTATCAATTTTATTTAGTCTTTCAAAGAACCAGCTTTTTGATTCATTGATTCTTTGAACTGTTCTCTTCATTTCAATTGAATTAATTTCTGCTTTAAAATATATGATTTCTTCCTGTCTTTGTGCTCTGGGTTTGGTGTCCTCTTCCTTTTCTAGATGTCAGAGGTGCAACATTAGGGTGTTTATTTGTTCCTGTTCTGTCTTCCTAATATGTGAGTTCATAGGTTTGATTTTCTCTCTGAAAACTGCTTTCATTACATCCCATAAATTCCGATAATTTGTGGTTGAATTTTCATTGAATTGTAGATATTGTTGATTTTTTTTTTTTAATTTTGTTTGTGACCCATTGATTGCTGAGTGGGATGTTGTTTAATTTCCACAAATTTAGCAGATTTTTCTGGTTTCTTTTGTTGTTTATTCCCATTTTCATTGCACTGTGGTTGGATAATATGTATAGGATAATTTCTGTTTTCTTGCATAAACTTAAGTATGACCTCTGGACTAGTATGTGGTCTATTTTAGAAAATGACCCACGTGCAGCTGAGAAAAATTCAGCTATGGTTGGGTGGAACATTCTGTATATGTCCACCAGGTACATTTGTTTCAAGCTCTGGTTCAGTTCTGTTACTTCCTTGCTAATTTTTTGTCTGGTTGACCTATCTTTTTGAGATAAGGGGTTGTTAATATCTCCAGTTAATATTGTGGTCTTGGATATTGGATTTTTCATATCCATTAAGATTTGTCTGACATAGTTGGGTGCTCCTGTGTTTGTTGCATAGATCTTTATGACTGTTATATCTTCCTCTTGAATTTTTCCCCTAACAAATATATAGTGGCCTTCTTTGTGTCATTTGGTCATTCTTGGTTTGAAGTTGAGACTGTCTGAGAACAGAATTGTTATTCCTGCTTTTTTCTGAGGTGCTGGGGCATGCAGTATTGTTTTCCATCCTTTGACTTGAAACCTATGAATGCCATTTTGAGTTAAGTGTGTTTCTTGTATACATCATATTCTTGGATTTTGTTTTGTAATCCACTGTGCCAGTCTATTTCTCTTGGTGAATTGACTCCATTTACATTGATGGTTATAATTGAAATGTGTTGACTTATGGTTGTCATGTTATTAACCTGCTGTTGTTTAATCCTATTTGTCCTGTGTTTAATTGTTTGCTTTATTTAATGAGTTCCTTCGGTTCTCATTCGTGGAGTTCTGATCATTGTTTTCCCTCTCTAGAACATCTTTTGGTAACCTCTGTATGGATGGCTTTATCATCATGAAATTCTTTAGTTGTTCTTTGTCGTAGAAGTATTTCACTTCTCCATCTAACTTGAAAGAGACTTTTACTGTGTATAATAGTCTGGGCTGGAATTTGTTTTCACAGAGGACTTGAAGTATGCTGCTCCATCCTCTTCTTGCCCTCATGGTTAGTGTAGAGAAGTCGGCTGTAATTCTGGTGGGTTTTCCTTTGAATGTGATATGCTTCTTTTTGCTAGCAGCTTTCAGTATATTATTCTTGTATTGGATTTCTGGAATTTTGACTATTATATGTCTCGGTGTGATTTTACTTGGGTTGAAGTTATTTGGTGCTCTATATGCTTTGTTTACCTGAATGTCAGATTGTTTCTTCATATTTCAGAAGTTTTCTGCTATTACTTCTGCTCATATGCTTTTTATATCATTTGCGTGACTCCTTCTTTCTCATTGATGCTATTAATCACGTACTGTTCATGTTGGCATCATCTTGCAGTTGGTGAACTGTTTTTTCCTGCATCCTCATTGTTCTTAAGAGATCCTTTCTCACTTTTTCACTGGCTGCACCAGGGTCTTCAAGATGTGAAACACTGTCTTCGCTTTCACTCAGTTTTATAGACTTGTGATTGAGATTTTAAGTTCTTCAATATCTTTTTGACTCTGCTTCATGCAATCTATTTCTTTCCTGTGTTGCTCATTCAAGCAATCTATTATATTTGTAATCCCCTATTTTTTATCTATGTCTTCTTTAGAGATAACTATTAATTCATTTAATACAGAGTTTTTCCAAATTGGGTTCTTCCATGTATTTATGTATTTGATTTTCTACTTCAGATGCTTGATTTCAAAGATTTCTTTTTTTTTAGTTCAGAAATTATTTCTGTTTTGAGTTCCTTTTTACCTTTCTGCTGTTGTTTATTTGCTTGTAATGCTGTTAATTCATATGTTTCTTCTAAAATAATGGTCTCTGTACTTGTTTTAGGTGGGCATTGGGTTTCTCTTGTATGTTTCTGGATTTGATTCATTACTTCAGATGCTATGTATTCACAGTTTCTTTTTTTATTTCAGTCTTTAATTCTGGTGTGAGTTCCTCTGTTCTTTTATGCTGTTGTTGCTTTGCTTCCAACTCTGTTAATTCATTCATTTCAGCAGAGCTTGTGTCCTCTGCACATATCATTGCTGGGATGAAGGCATTTTTGTCCTTGTCTTTGTCATTTTGTATAGCACAGATCTCTGACCTTTGCTATGGAGCTTTAGTGTAGTTACAACCTTAGCACGTTATGAGATTCGTGTGCTGATCTATTAAGTTTGAGATTATGCAGTTATGTCAGGCTTGGATCTAGCTATTGTGTTCAGGTTCTTTTTGCTGCAGCCCTTGTGGCACAACTGTGAACCTGTGTTTCCTCTCTGTTGTGCCCCTGGTCCAGGGAGCACAGTAGGGTGCCAAAGCTCTTCCACACACTCACTTGGCCGTGCTGGGCTGGATCAGGTGCTGGAAGAGTAGAAAAGTTCTCAATTGCTTGGCACGCTTGGGGACAGGGGCTCTGGATGGCGCAGCATGGGTGGAGAAGCTGAAAGTTCTCCCACACAGTCACCGAACCATGGTCAGGGGTCGGAAGAGTCACAAAAATTCTCACTTGTTCCGTGGGCTTGGTTCCAGGGGCTCCAGGCAGTTGCAGCACAGGCTGGTCTGGGGTGTCTCAGACTGATTGCTGGCTCGGAGGTCTTGGGAGTGAGGCTCCAGATGGCGCGGCACACGCATGGAGAAGCCAAAGGTTCTCTCACACACTCATAGAGCTAGGCTTGTGTGGATCATTGGTCAGAAAAGTCACAAAAATTCTCACTTGCTGTGAGCTCTTGGGGCATGGGCTCTGGGGAGTTGCAGGGCAAGCTAGGCTCAACATACGCTTTTTCTGTAATTAGTCACGTGTGTGTGTGTGTGTGTGTGTGTGTGTGGAGAGAGAGAGAGAGAGAGAGACAGAGACAGAGAGCTTAAAATCACTTCACTTAAATCTTTCTTACTTTTTTTTTAATGTATTTGGTACAGGGTCTCACTGTGCAGCTTGGACTCAGTCATTCTGCTTTAGCCTGCAAGCATTGGGATTGCAGGCATGTGCCACCAGGCCATATCTCTGTGGCTGGCTCACTGAGCCAGGATTGGGCTGGTGTTGCATGTGTTGCCTGGGATAGAACCCCAGTCCATGTGCTTGCCTAAGCAGGCACTTAGTCCACTGAGCTGTCTCACTAGCCCTCTAAAATATTATAAATTAAGTGTTCATATGCCAAAAAAATTTATGTTTTTGCATTGTTAATTTTATAACCATAGAGGTAAACACAATTATATAAATGAATAAAACTCATAATTTCTAGTTACTTCTCATAAAAAGAAAAGTTTCAAGTATTCCAAACAAAAGATAAATACCAGAAACATTTTTTCCTTACCTTTCTGAATCTTTCTGATACTTTCAGGGCACAATATCAAGGATTCTTCTCTTGAAGTCATGTGAGGACTTCCCTCCCCCCTCTATTTGACTGCCCAACAATGACTTGAAATAAATCTTGAGTCATTGGCTCAAATTCTAGGATAAAAGAATGTTGACGCTGAGGATTGTGAGTTGTGGAAGATTCACTGCAGTTGTCCCCTGACTGATCTCTACCATACTCTTTATAACGTATAATTAAAAGCAAATGTCAAATGTTTCCCTATTTTGTTTCTCTAAGCAAAGGCAGACTAAATATTTAAAATGCAACCAAATACTTACTCTGAGTTGTGTGTAGACCCAGTTCATTTTTTTGCTTTGCTATGCAGTGCTTTATTGCATGGATGTGCATTGTTTCCTTTTGTTATTACTGTTTAGAGCAATTAAATATTAGAAATAATGTTTCTATGACATAATATTGCTAAAAATAGTGTCACATATCTATTGTTGCCTATGTAAGTGCATTTTTCTTAGTAAAATTCCTTGATGGTAGATGATTTGTTAAGTACATGTTAAGTTTTAACAGACTGTCAAAGGAGGAGCCCAGAAGACTAGGACAATTTACATTTTTCACTAGAGTCTTCCAAGGGCTAGAAAAGCTTTTCAGTCCTCTAATGCAATGGATCATTGCTTTTTAAACTATAGCCATCCTGGAGGCAATGCTGACATTGTTTTATTTTGTATGTTCTTAAAGTATAGAGAGGATAAAGATATTTACATTTGTGTCACGGCTATTGACCCATAATCTTTTGTAACTAATTATATTAATTAATTAACTAATTATTAACTAATTAAATTAAATTAATTAAATACATTTTAGGCCTGCATAATGATCATATTCATCAGGGAATTGGTATCTGTACATGCTGTAACTTGGTTCTCTTATTCCTCTATCTGCCACCCTCTCTTCAACCCCTCTTCCTCTCCTTATTTACAAAAATTTTGTTTCCATTTTGTCCTTCTTTTCTAATCTTAGTATACATCATTTTGTATCTTTTCTATTTTCAAGTTTAGGAATCTAATTCATTTTCAAGTTAGTTTTTTTTTTTTTTTTAATGTATTCAGTTGTTGCAGAATTTCGCTATACAGCTTGGGCCCATGGCAGTCTTCCTACTTTCAGCCTCCTGAGTGCTGGGAATAGAGTGTGTGCCACCCAGCCTGGTCTAGGTAACCAGCTCAGCACATGCCAGGCGAAAGGGCCAGTGGGGCATGCAGTACCAGGGATTGAACTCCGGTCCCTGAGCTTGCCCAAATTTGCCTAAGCAGGCTCTTTAGTCCACTGGGTTATCTTGCTGGCCTCAATTTAAGTAATTTGACACAAACTGTCAGACATATGTTTTAATTTTTTCCCGGTGTTGTCTTAAATTTTTATTTTCTTTTTTTTTCTCCCTGTTATGTTTTATTTTTCTCATGGAAATAAACTTTAATTTTTTAAATTTACTTTTTGTAGCAAATGCTTTTGGTACATAAAGACTACATACATGTGGCAAGTGGGAACACATATGTGACATATCTCAATGTTTTATAACCCCTTCTCATCTTCTCTCCCTCTTCTAAAATCTTAGACTCCTTCCTTTGGCCAAAAATCTATTTGCTTATTTTCTCTTGTATGTCTTTTATTTTACTCTTTTGTTTAAATTTCATGTACCTCATATGACATTTAAGCTTTATTTCACCTAATATTGCAGTCTCAACATGCATCCATTTTCCTACAAATGATTCCGATTTATCTCTCTTCATAGGATCATAATATTCAGTTTTCCATAAATGCCACATTTCCTTTATCAATTCATCTGTTGAAAGTCGTATAGACCACTTCCAAGATTTAGCTATTAGGGGCTGTGCTGCTAAAAATACAGGTATGCATATATTCCTGCAATATGATATCTTTAACTTTTTCAGAAAAATAGAAGAACAACAGGTGGGTCAAATAGAATCTATAGCTTTAGATTTTAGAGGAATCTTCATATTGATTTCAGAGCGGTTGTGTAGTATACATTCCCACCTACCACGTAGAGGGGTCCTTTCCCATTCTTCAGACTTCTAATGGTTTGTTGGTGAGAAGAGAATCTTTTTTAATTATCCTTTTCATTTTAATGAGAAACAAGGTGAAATAGCAATGAAACAGTTTCAAAACAGGTTAGTAGGACAGTTAGAGGACTGTAACAGAATTTTAAACAGCTCAAGGGGGAAAAGTGAAGTTCTCAGTGAGTCGTCAAATTCAAGACCAACTTATCTTTCTAATAGATTATTATTCTATAGCATTTTTAGGTACACAACAAAACTGACTGGAAGGTATGGAGATTTCTTGTGTATTTTTCAGAGAAAAATGAATTACCAGAAACAAGCTCAAATATCAGTAACTGTTTTACAGATTCTCCTGACTTTAGCCATCATCAACGTTGCAATCTGAATAACACGTGCATTGCAACTGATAAATCTATGCTGACTCTATCAACCAATCTACAGTTTTCATTACAGTTCATGATTAATGTTTTGCAAGATATGGAGTTGAACAAATTTAAACTGCCATGCATCCACAGTGACATTCTAAAACATAACGGTTTTCTTGCTTTAAAGGAACTCTCTGCTCTTTGACTCATCTCTCCTTCCTCTTAAATCTTTGGCAGCCAATGATAATTTTTACTGCATTCAGTTTGCCTTTTCTAGAAGATCATAGTGTTGGAATTATAGCATATGCATCAGTGTCACACTGGCTCTTTAGAATCAGTAATGTGTATCTTTTCAGGACTTTCTACCTCAAACCTTCTTGGCATTAAATCATATTCTTTTGTCTGAATTTACCACAATTGATTTATCCATTCACCCGATGAAGGTCATCTTGGTTGTTTCCAAGTTTGGCAATTTGCACTTCCTTTTTGGATTTAATTTTGGAGTATTTCTTAAATGTATTATCTCTTAGTTACATTAGTGTCTGATAATTATAACAACCGGGTAATATATGGATTACTTAGTTGTCTGATTTTCTCTGTCACTTTCTATCAAATGAATTTTTACTAAAAATTTGAAAGCTATGTATGAAATAACTTGTTCCCCTTCTTCAACATATAATTTATGTTCTTTATGAACAAAAACTTTTTAGCTCCATTTCAATAATTAATGCATAGTGACTAAAATTTACCTGTATGCCTTTATTTTTTGTTTTAAGATTCTTCAAATAAGATACTATTTTCAAGTTTTAAAATTCAACTAGAATTTCATACCCAGGGAAAACTTTCACAAGTGTGGGTGAAGTCACTAGTGGTAAAGGTCTGTCATCATAGTTCTCTGGAAGCTAAGGCAGGAGTTGTTGTGAGTTTATGAGTTTCAGAACATGCTGAACTACCAAGAGTCACTTTGTCAAAAAAACAAGAACAAAAAATACCAACGAAAATGGTGAACGTGAAGTGAAGAGGGTTTCATGAAGAAAAATTGAAATAATTTGTTGATATGCATTTTTCTGCAAAAGAACCACTAATGTATTTTTCAGAGAAAAATGAATTACCAGAAACAAGCTCAAATATCAGTAACAATAATCCAAGTCTTGGCTAGGATTTGAAGCAGCTACAAGTACTTTATATATTGGTAGAAGCACAGAATAGTACATTTAAAAAGCTTTGAGGATTTCTCACCAAGAGAAACATTCTTTTCTTTAGTTTTTTTTCTTCCTTTTTTTTGTGCAGGGTCTCACTATGCAGCTCAGACTTGTAGTGATCTCCTGTTTTCAAGCAGCCCAGCTGTGGGATTACAGGTGTGTGTCACCACACTCGGATTGAGTCACAGGCCCAGTACACCCAGAGTTGGGACAAGTGTAGCATGAGATACCAGGGATCGAACCCCAGTCCCTGCACTTGCCTAAGCAGGCACTTAGTCTGCTGAGCTGTCACTCTAGCTCTGAGAAGCATAGACTTTCTAGAAAACCCATATGTTCACAAAAAAGGATTTCCAGGAATATTTATTGAGATTCATTCATAATTGTCTCAAACTAAAAACAGTTCAATACTCTTCAATGAGTGAATGATATAGGAACTCGTACATTGACACTTTGGCTCACTAGTTATTATGAATGACAACAAAATTATTTTATTTTGATATTGCTTGTACTACAGGTTTTACAAATCTAAAGATACATTTGAAATCAACAAAAGTCATACTGAAAGCAAAACAAAACCAATATAACTATTTTCATGTAAAAAAATATACAGAGTCAAGTTTGTTACTCAGACTGGCCTATACTTCTTGGCTCAAGCAATCTTCTTGCCTCAGCCTTTCCACACATTTGGTGTTACAGGTGTCACTAAATTTATCTCAATGAATATTCCTGGAAATCTTTTTTTGTGAACATAGTAAGATTTCTGGGTTTCTTAGAAAGTCTATGCTTCTCAGAGCTAGAGAGATAGCTCAGTGGACTAAGTACCTGCTTAGGCAAGTACAGGGACTTGGGTTTGATCCCTGGTATCTCACCACACCTCTGTCCATTGAAAGCTTGGCACTCAGTGAAACCAATGACTTGGTCATTAAAAATTAAGAATTATTTTAATTGCTTAATTATGTGTTCAATTTATCTAGAGTTGATTTATCATCACATTTTGAAATTTGTAGATGATGTCAATTATTACTAAATGGGGAACAGGAAAGTTTATACATTTAAAGAGTTTTGGGAAAAAAATATGAGTCATTTTCATTTTAGTATTCAGACAGAAGAGTTGATAGTGGAAACATCAGATTTACTCAAGTAGAGACAAGTAGAGGTGACTTCTTGAGTCAGATCTTTGAAAAGAATTTTAGCTGTGTGGGTAGACCGTGCACTTTGGTACCTCCTAAAGACCATTAAATTGGTCCACAATTTCTGGAAAACATATATTAGCATATTTATGATGAATTTCTCAGCAGGGATAAAAATTTTTCCATAAAATATTTTTTCATTTCTTCATTACATCATAATATGCCATTAGAAAAGTACAAAGCTATTCATATTCCAGTTTTACTTTTCATTCATTAAATATACTGGGTAAGATTTTGATAAAAATCTCACCTTTTGACAAATAAAGGAAAATGTGAAATAAAACATTCTCAGACTTTTCACAATCAACAAAGAGAAAACGGAGTTTTTCCTCTTTTATTTTTTGTCTTATATTTAAGCATGTACTTTTCTTCATTGAATGTAGCGAGATGTCCCTGGTATGCTAGAGTTGCATGACAAAAATCAGGGCCAAGCAGCTTGGCTTTGCTATGACACCGCAATTGGTGGTGGTTAATTAAAAGAATCATTTGCATTTAATAATGCAGGTGTTAAATTTCTACTCAAGTAATTATTAAATACTCATGTGATTTAATTTGAATTTCAGTTCTCTAGTGGTTTACTTTTCATGCCCGATTCAGTCCAGCCACTGAAGCTGATATTCAGGCGCACGCCTTGAAGGCGCAGTCCTTCCCTTGTAATTCATTTTGCCAGCTGTCCTCCGGGGCACGCCCCTCCCCACCCCTCCTCTCCTTTTCTTCCCTGTTTCCAGCGTGTCATTTAGTACCTTTGCCACTGGATGGGCTTGTGTTCTGAAAAGGGCTGTCATCAAATTCCAAAAAAATCAAGCCTCATTTTTCCAGAAATTGGGCGAGTTCCCAGACGACATTTAATGCCTCATAGTTTTATAGTTAGTTTAAGCAATAAAGGAGAAGAAACCAATTCCTTCTCCATTCTTAGACCCTCCTAAATTTGAAACAGAGCTTTCCTGCCTCTTGCTGATTTGTTTTCACATCCGTGATTACTCTTTCTGAGATGCATTTTTAATTTTTTTCTCCTATATTCGTTCTTTATTGTATTAATTTTCCATTTTACAGGATGTAGCCTGAATAAGATGTTATGCAGTTATGAAGCCAAATCAGCAAATACTGAGTAAATATCTCAAATACTGAAAAGCAAGGTAATTGCTAACCAGAAAGCTGAAGTATTTTTTATGAATAGAAGCAGTTATTTAACAATAAAAGTGCATCTTTAAGTTTTTATTTAGATGCTGAAATTTTGTCTAAAAATCATTTAGGAATATACACTTCAATCCAGAATCATGCATTTTTAAATAAAACTAAAAATGTAGATTTTTTTTACTGAGAATATTTCTAATATATATGCTTTGCAATTCTCATTGAACAATATTTTTTTTTCCTTTGGCAGAAGTGAGGATTGAACTCAGGTCCTTGCTCTTGCCAGGGAAGTACTTATTCCACTGAGCCATTTCCTTGGTCCCTGAACAATATTTTTGAGATTTATTGAACTTAATATATACATCTGTGTGATTAATGATTCCTTATACGGAGCAATCAATAAAATTTCACAGTCCCTTGAGTCTGACAATAATTAGAGAGCCCAGAATGACTTTCACAGTCCTTGCCTTGGACTCTGCTACTGCAGTTCTTACCCATTAATTTTGTTTCACTCTATGAAAACTGGAAAATATGCAGCATTAAGCAAGATGCGCACTTCTAAGGTCTAAAGGGAAGATGGGAGATTGAGTCCTTCAATGACGTTGGCATAGTACTTTTGGATAAATTATCACTGTCCCATCTCTCTTGCACAATAAATTTCTTAGCATTTGGAACAAAATAAGCAGAATTTTAAATAATTATTTAAATATTTTCCAGTTATCCCATACAAAAGAGAGAGGAATCATAATCAACTAAATTCAGAAAGATCATTTTTAAAAAGTAAATCCAGATAGTACAGTATGGGTGGATTAACAGTATCTTTCTATATATAATGCTTCTTGTAAAAATCTTATTTTTTGCCTACTATGTTCCTGAAGCTATTCATTATTATTTATTATCTCACTTAGTACTTACATATTGGGGAAAAAGATCAGTGACAGAATGTGCAAAACAATAATTCTCTTTATGGATGAGAAAATTAAGGGTTAGACAGATCAGCTAAATTGACTAAGATATTTGTCAGTATAGGAAATAGATTAAAGTTCAGGCTATGTGAAATGTAGTTACCCTAGAGATTTATTTCCGTGACACTATTCCAGTGTATTCTCTCTGTCAAATCTATTATGTACTTAAGAAAAGACAGCTCCTGGAAGTGCCAAGGAATGTTGGCACCATCATAGGCACTGAGCAATCACTAAATTTAAAGTAATTTTAGATGAGAAGTTTTGCTGGAAATCAAGATTTGTGGAAAGGGACACAGAATTTCCTGTTTCATGAATCTTTTCTCAGTAGCAAGTTATTAGGGGATTTGCTCCAGGCACATCCTGACTTCCCTACAGCACATAAAAAGTGAGCCGATAAAAGGAAAAATGAGAAGTGTTATCAAATATCAACTGTGTCCCCATTGACTGGAAGTCTGGGCAGACTTAACCTCAGTAAGCCTGGGCAGACAGAAAATAGCAAGATGGTGTAGAGTTCAATTAAAGCACATCAGAGCCCAGTGAGAAGCTGGTAAAGGAGAAGTGTAAACATGAATCCGTACCTGCACCCTGGCCTTTGGCACTGCAAGCCTTTAAACTTACTCACTCACAGGCTCTTCAAACAGAATCTCGGTGCGACTTTCTACTTCTTAGCTTCACTTGGTGGGTAAATGTCTTAGAGTTCAATGTTATCTTTTAAGTGCTATCAAAGGATAACTGTATTATCTACAAATGCATTATTTGGCATTCTAACCCCTGAAGAATATCTCATAGGTATATTTAATCCACTTCAAAGAGAGATTATAGTGAGAGCTTAATTTTCTTATCATATAATATTGATACAAAGAGGAAGACTGTGTTCTTTAAAGCCTTTGGCGGGTAGCTCTTAAAGTACATTATAGACAAGAATTTTCAAGGTGGCTTTTATAGCAATACATTTTTTGAACTGGAAAAGGAGACTCTATTTTCTTAGTTTATGTTGACAGGGTTATTTCCATTCCTGAAATTTTCTTTCTTTTAAATTTCTCAAGCGGGATGGCAAGAGAACTCAAGGGACTAAGAACTTTCTTTGGCAAGTGCAAGGAACAGAGTTCGACCCGCAGTATCCCATGTCATGCCAGCCCAGCCCCCGAGGCATCTGAGCTTGAGACCAAGTCAGGGCGTGGTGGCCCATTCCCGTAATCTCAGCACGGGGGAGGCTGAAAGCAGGAGAATCACTGTGAGCCCAAGCTGCATAGTGAGATCTTGTATCAAATACATAAATGAAAAAAAAAATTCCCAAGAATAAATATTTGAATATTTAGGATTTTATTATCTTTTCTTTGAAATAAATATTTTTATTTTGTTGTCAACATACCAAATAGTACATCAGCCTTTAAAGGAAAATATATGCCTATTTTATGTCATGACATATACATTTCATGTTACGAACATGTGACTTGACCTATTTTAAATAAAAGTGAACATTAAAATGGCATTTATACACACATGCATTCTTATATATTGTGTGTGCAGTGTAGATACACACATGTATTCCCACTTAAGAATGCCAAAGTCATGTGGGATCAACAAGATGACTGTGAACATTATAGTGGGAATATTTATGTACTTGCGTTATAAAGTAAACACACACACACACACACACACACACACACACATATATATATATATATATATCAGTGCAATATATTGATAGCTTTATATTATATTATTGCCTTCTTTACCAAAATTTCATTTTTTTCTCTATGATTCTGTGGACTTGAAGACAGCCAATGTGTACTTCTGCTTGTTTTCCTTTAACTGCCTAAGAATCACACATAAAATAATCTAGGACCATTCTAATGACCTATTACACAGTGTTTTCTCACTGCCATTGTCTTGGTTTCTAACATCATTATTCTCAGACTTTCTCCTTTCAATTTTAAACCTTACATGTGTTTTATAAGTATATTTTTATATTTAAAATTTTATGTAATTTATCAAATCCATCTTGTCAAGTATCTTAAAACTCTCTCATTGATATTTGTACTTCAATAAAACAAGAATAAAATAAAATAAAAATAAAAAATAAAAAATAAAATTTTATGTAATTAGAGATGCACGTATTATTCTATGATTTGTGTTATAAAGATGTTTTCAACATTTTCTTTATGAGATTTATCTATCATATGTTGTATTCTGGGATTTAATCACTTTTACTGTCTATAATATTCTAGTGAATAAATCTACTGTATTATATTAATCAATACACTGCCAACAGGTCTTTTGTTGAATTGCAATGTTTGATATTATTTCTATTATTCTATACATTCCCCATTGCATAGGTATAAAAATTGCTCTAAGATACTGAGTTGTAAATAAAATTGACTATTTGTTACAGAGATTTTTAATTTTGATAGAAAATAAGTAAATGAGAACCACTTTCCAAAGCTATGGTAATTAACATATAACTAGCAAACAGATTTATATTTCTTGTTGATGTAGAATATTGACAAACCTTATCTGACAGATAAGATCATTTTAATTTTAATTTCAATTTTAACTTACATATATGCCTTCTACATTAAGAGTGGTGATGCTATCATTGTTTTACTCTTGCTTTTCTGATTATTATATAAAACTTCCCTGCAATCTTCAATGAGAAATAATTTGTTATATATGTTGTCAGTAATTATTGTATTCCTTTCTGATAAGTAAACACCATTCCTTAATGCCACACAAAGTAAACATGCATTTATTTCATCAATCGTGACATGGCCTCCACCGAGATCAGGCTTCCTGGGAGGCTCTTCTAGTCAGTCTTAGTTGAGCACATCTGTCAGTCTGATAGTATCCGGTTGATGCATTATTAACAACAATATTCATATTAAAATGTTTTGATTACTACTCCTCTCCTATTGCATATTCACCATAGTTCTTAACTATTTGTTATTAATGACAGAACTATAATTCATATTCCTAGAGAACAATTTTTGTTTGTGTGTAGCAGTAAATTCTTTTGGATAGGTTCATAATAGAATTGCTATAGCAACAGAAAATGCAGGGTCTGCAGTCTCATTTTGGTTCTGTCAAAAGCCCTTTAAAAGGTTATACCAATTAATGCTATTACAGATATTATGTTTTGAATCCTCTTTTCACTTTGCTGACAAGTGGGTCATGGTAGTGTATCTCATTTTTATTTTGTCATTATTTTCCTAGTAGAATGAAGTCTCTCTCTCTCTCTCTCTCTCTCTCTCTCTCTCTCTCTCCTTTGTCTCTTTTATTTTCAATGTTTTTAATTATTTTCTCATATAGTTTGCAGTTTTCCTACTACATTATTTGCCTTTTCTTGGTGACTTTTAACAGTTTCAAGCTTTCTTTCAGTATGTAATTTGATTTAATCATTCATTTATGGCCATTTTATGCATATGAATTTCTTCCAGCCAACCAAATTCGTCGGCTTTCTAAAATTTTCTTTTTGTGATGCTAGAGATAGGACCCGAGGCCTGCGCACATTAGACAAGTACTGAGCTCCCTCTCCAGCTCTGATTTCTCTTCTGGACTCCCTCACATAGCATATCCACATGCCTTTGCCGAGCTGTAGTAGTAAAACTTTTACTCTTCCTTGTGATAGCTAGGCACCCCACGAAGAACTGTGTTGTATTATTATTTTTGCTGTCAATATATATACACTTTTATTGACATCTCAGATTTATGCGGGATTCATTCAGTGCAAGTAAGAATTTGAAATATGAACTACATTTTCTTCCTAACTCTAGAAACAAATTTCATGGAAAACTTTTATTTGCACCCAAGAACAGTTTTGACATTTCTAATGAATATAATTTCTTCATCTGATTATGTCCATGATTTGATTTTACAGATATTTTGTTGAACTGAAAATAATTATCAAGACTACTGATTTTCTACTTCTTTTTTTCTCCTTGAGGTACTGGGGATTGAACTCAGGACCTTGAGCTTATCAGGCAAACCCTTATTCTGAGCTACCACTCCAGCCCCTGATTTTCTTCTTTACTTATATTCTCATAGCTTTTTTCTTTTTCATTTGCTAACAGCACCCACATTTTATAATATTGCTAATAACTAATAACTATTGATAAACACCACCTTAGAGATTGCTGATGTTTTTGTTGTGCTGTAAGTGAACATGAATGGTTTCAAACTTGCCCAGTTTTGCTCGGTTCTTAATGGTCTTGTACCTTCTATTTCCTTTGCCTTATGAATCATGAAAAGTGTAAAACCTTTACCCAGCTTCCTCCTTAACAAGTCAGCTCCACTGTTTCACAGACTTTGGCAAATGGCTAGTCTTTCCTCAGTCAGAGATGAAGGACAATTTCATATTCACTGCATTAGCAGTAGCCACAGTTTCAGCTTTTACCTCACACTTCTGTGAGCTCTCATTTCCCAGGGTGATGCACCACTGCCCTGCAGATCCCTGAACACAGTGGGGTGGATTAAAGCAGAGGAATATGAATTTAAGGAATCTTGCCACTAAGTAGTCTTTGCTCTGGAAAGAAACAGATGTTTTTAAAACATCTTCAGGAAAAGTCTAGGATAGAGATCAGCCTACACCTGCACCTTCAATATATGCAGAAGCATGAGAGACTCGTGGAAAATTGTCTCCCAACTGCCCTGTGGCTGATTTAGCTGTGGATGTGGGATGGAGTTGCAGTGACAGAAAGTGATGAAAACCAAGGAGAGGGTGCTTAATTTTTTTCTCACTATAAAAAGGTGGACACAAAACAGATGTATTCTGATTTTATATATTATTCTTTGTACAAATAACATGTGAGCACAATCAGAATCAACTAAATACACATGTGCCACAAAAAGCTGGGCAAAGAGAGACAGAAAAGAAAGTTCCAGAGTTGCATCAACTCTGAAGATCTCCTGTGTCTAGACCTCTTGTTATGGGGGCAGTATATATCAGATTTTTCTATTTGCCACTTTTAACTTTTCTATTACCTGCCAATCATAACATGACCTGTAAAAAGCCTGGCTAGAACCATATTCACCAACATTAAGAATGTTAATAATTTGCCAAGAATCGTAAAGATAAAGTTACTATTCAAAAATCATAAATCTTACACATATTTATGTAATGCACTTATTATGTATAATTATGTTTTTATGAATGATATATCATATGTAGCTTTTCTGGAAATTGACAGAAATGTTTACATTTAAGTGTGTCTGGATTTTATGATGATTTGCAAGGCCTGTATATGTTGTGTTATTATATAGGTAGATGAATTCTTTTCATACATGGGCTCAAAATTTTTGTGCAGTTCTTCATTTCTTGTGTCCTAAGCCCAAATGCCCAAGGCTCCTAAGAGTGACACACTGCCAAAACTTTAACACTAACCATCTCCCTGAATATGCCTGAGTGTTCTGTTGCTCACACTTTTATTCATACCATTTCTACACAGAGAATGTCTTTGACTACATTTGTCAAAACTTATACCATCATTTTGGAAGCTATTTTCTGCCTGTATTCAACAGTAAACTTCCTGTGCATTCTTAATCCTCACATGTGAAGAAAACAACTTTAATGAAAGATTTAATGCTCATGCCTGGAACTTAGTACCACCACCAATGCCAATAATTCTCTGTAAATTACCATCAGCAGTTGGTGTATAAATAGGTGAGTTCTCTGAGCTCTTGGGAATAATTCTGAGAGATTTTTTTTTTCCCCCCAAAAGTTCACCACACTCTAGATTCACATTGAATATTCCAGGAGCCATTTAATTCCTCATCATTTATTGATAACTTTCCCTTTCCTGTATTCTATCTGTCACTTAAATCAGTGTTAATAAAAATTAAAAAAAAAAATCAGTGTTTCCTGTTCTGTGATTCTATTTGCACTTTAAGTCTTAGAGTTTAAACTAAAATGAAAAGGGGCAAAGCAGTCCAAAGAATTAATTTTAAAAAACATCATGGTCAAAGTCAAGGAACCTATTGCTGGTTCTGATATCAGAGATAGAGCAGTGAGATGACAATCTTTGGAAGGCTATGAAATCCAATGACTGACCCCAACCTGCACTAATATGAGTTAGGTAGCAGTATGTACACTGCTTACTCTATTTTTCAAAGTATTTGGAATGTAGTAACAATAAGGCATTGCTAGAAGTGCAGAGTTCATAGGTTCTTGTTATCATTTATTCTGAAGCATTGGCACCAAAATATACAAACAAAGATTCTGATCTCCTGATATACCCAGAGCCAGATTGTGAGAGAAGCAAAATTGCTTAATATTTGTTTATTTGTATTTGCTGAGATTTTTTTTTTATTCCAGAAGGGCTTTGTTGTTAAACTAAGGATGATGATACCAAAGCAGTGCTGGTACTTTGTTGTCTGGGATGGGAGCATTTGTGTGAAAATGCACGCAGTGTGCAACTGTGGATTCCCTCCATGTCTTAGACCCAAGAAGTAAACTACTGACCCTTGCTAGAGAGAAAGAGAAGATGCCCCTTTTCTGCAGCCCATGTGAAACCTGTTGCTTCTTTGAGATTTTACTCCATCTACCTTTATAAATGCTAGATAAATAACTGATCTATTTCAGCATGACCCTTGGGAAAGATGCCTTTATTGTTTCAGAAGGAAAATGTATATTTACTAATAGAGTTACCATATATAACCAAAAGATATTGGTGCTGTATCATAAAGGTAGTCACCAGAGCACCCCAGCAAACACTACTGGGGAAAGTGACAGGGGACAAGGGGATCAATTTGATCTCTGAGAACTAAAAATATACCTGCTTAATATGTTATCTAATGGATCCTAGAAACGTCTATACTACTATGGTAGTGAAGAATTAAATTAGGGAGGGAAATGTTGCTAGAATTGTTAGAAAGTTCACTCATGACTGCTCTTTGTTAGACAATGGATTAATCCTCTGTGGTATTGGGCACTGCAGAGTCAATAGAACTAATAAAATTCTAGAATAGTAGAGATCAAATAGCAGTACTTCACTCTCAGAAACAAAGTAGATGCCATCTAAAGGAAACTACCCTATAGAAATCTACAGCAATAACTTGTAGAGTATGTGTTCTTAGAATAGGACAGGAAAAGGGAGTGAAAACCAATTTTTGCTTATATAATCAAAAAAACAAAACAAAACAGAGCAAGCATAAGACATTACTAGCTACAATGCAAAATAATAATTTATCATCAGATTTTACATGAAGCAATTCTAAGGCCCATTATTACTTTGCTTAAGGTAGAGACAAGGTTTTCTTGAAAAAGAGCTTCCAAGTACATAGAACAATTATTTCTCCCAATATTTCCAGGCAAATGTTTAACCATTTATGCACTAATAAAAGAGTTTTGTATGACTAAATCTGGAAGCGAAAAGATTTCTAGGTGTAAAAGTATAGTAGTAAAGTTTTCTGGACATTATAATGAAGAATTTAAGTTGACAATAATAATAGAATATGAAAAATGCCACTGTACTGCTCCCATTACAATGGGGCTAGAAAGAGGAAGGCATAGTAAGTGGGACCTGGGCCAGAGGCTGCCCAGCTTGGGTCTGATGATTCTGTTAGCATTTCCTACACTTCCCTAGAGTTCTCTGCCTTGTTATGACTCTCCTTTCACATTAGTTTCTTGAATAGCATAGAATCCTTAATGGTAGGAAAGGCCCGGAAGAAGCCTTCACAGTATTTTTCACAGTGGTCCCTACAAAAGAAGACGTGAATTTAAAGCAATGGGAATAGATTAAAAAGTTTTCAAAGGGCAAAACCAATTGCAGCTATTGTATCACAAGTAGTCTTTATTATAGGATATTACAAAGTTTAAAATTTGATTCATAGATATTGATCCAGCAAATACAATCCTTCAATCCCTATCAGAGAGAATCAGAATAATTTATATTCACCTGGAGTGATCAATAATGTATTCAGGTACTTTTAGAGCTGGAGAAAAGTGAGCAACAAGGGCACTATTTCCCGTTAAAGCTATGTCCTTCATATGCCTTTTTGTTATGTACCGGGGATCAAACTCGGTACCCTGCACTTGGCAGGCAGGAGCTTAGGCCACTGAACTACCTCCTTGACATCATATGCTTCAGAGACAAACGTTATGAAATTCAAGGATATGTATGTCACACAAATCTCATTTTTGAGTGCCCACACAGCAGGGTTATGACAAGACATCTCTTCCAAGATAAAGGATAAATTATTCCTTTTATCATTAAAAAAAACACAGCTTATTAGTCCTCTTTACATTTTAAAGATGGCACACATAGACACAAGAAAATCCAGCTCGAGGCCTTTTTACCAAGATGGCACCGAAGGCAAAGAAGGAAGCCCCTGCCCTTCCCAAAGCTAAAGCCAAAGCAAAAGCTCTGAAGGTCAAGAAGGCTGTTCTGAAAGGCATCAACAAGCCCAAAAAGAAGATGGGAACATCACGCACCTTCTGCCAAGACACTGCAGCACCTAAGGCGGCCCAAATACTCTTGAAAGAGCACCCCCAGGCAAAACAACCTTGACCACTATGCCTTCATTGAGTTCCCCTGACCAAAGAGTCAGCCATGAAAAAGATCAAGGACAACAACGCACTCGTGTTAATTGTGGATGTCAAAGCCAGTCAACAGCAAATCAAACAAACTATGAAGAAGCTCTATGGCACCAATGTTGCCAAGGTCAATACCCTAATCAGGCCCAACAGAGTGAAGGCACATATGTTTGATTGGCTCCTGGTTATGATGCATTGGGGTTGCCAACAAAGTTGGGATCATCTAAACTGAGTCCAACTGGATATTTCTAAATATATACATTTTTTTCACTAAAAAAAGAAAGAAAATCCAGCTCCAACTATGTATCGGAGAACTTGGGAGACTGTCAGTTTAATGGGCACATTAAAATAGAATGTCAAACCTCTAGCAAGCTCCCATAGTGGTGACATAGCACAGACCTTCAGAGTTTTAGGGCAAATATCTATCAAATACAACAAATCATTCCTACTTGTATAAAAGCAGCTCAGGATTCACTGCTGATCCCTAATAGAGATCAACTGAACACTAACTGCACATGTAGCCAAAGCTGACCTATACCATAGTTTCATACTACTATGGCATTATAGGAAACGTCAAATCATGGGAGTGGTCAGGAACAGGATAAATCAATCATACAACTGAAATTGAACCAATCAACTGTAGAGGGTATAAAGTACTTGCATGTGCAGGTGGCCACACCATCTGTTGCTGTGTCATTAACACTTTTCATCAGCTCATAACTGCTGTTTCATAGGTTACTCCCCATGACCAGCTACTAGAAAAGAAAAAAGGTGAGGCCTGGACAATAGGTGGCTGGCTGGATAGACAAGATTGAGATGTGCTGCTACTACAGTGGAATCCCATACATTGTGGTTCTGAGTGATACATAAAGGAAATATATGCCAATAACCAGAAATCTACATTAAGTTGGTATACAACTGTCCATAGAAGAAGACAGCCACAGAATCATGAACCCAGTAAGGGCTTCACTACTTGGAACCTCAGGCAGCTACTGTTCAATATGTGATGATCTGCTCTGGAGAAGCGACATCAATAGAAGCATCTATGGAATGAGGCACAGACAAAATGGCTCCTTATGTCCTCTGATGATGCAAAGTGATACAATGAAATAGAGAGGATCACATGACTAGACATCATGAACAACACCATTGCATTTAGCACATCACAACTAAATACATGGCTGTGCTTATGTGGTTCACAGACCAGCATGCAAATGACTAGTTCTGTATAAAAGGAGTGATTTGCACCAGGCAGATAGCTCAGTGGATTAAAGAGCCTGTTAGGCAGATGCTCTGCCATGCGACACTGCCCCCAGGGTACTCTGAGATGATGATTGAGCCTGAACATGGTGGCACCTGATGTAATCCCAGTACATAGAAGGCTGAAAAACAGGAGGATCACTTGAAGTCGGATCTGTGTAGAGAGACCCTGTAGACCTTGTACTTAAAAAAACTCAACCCCAAAAAGACAACTTAATTTTAATAAATAAATAAATAACAAAATGAGAAAGGAGTGATTGATCCTGATTAATATGAAGAAGTGCTATCGCTGTGGTGTAGTGAGGAAGAAGAGATGCTTTTGAGCAAACTTTTTGCTTCTAGGTAAGCAGTAGTTTTAAATGGGCACTAAAGTCAAACAAAGGCCTAATAGTAAGGTACTCAGATTCCTCAGGAGTAAATGGTACTGTTAGCATAGAAGAACAGATGTGCTGGCCAAGGGTGAAGGGACACTAGAATGAATGATTAAAAAAAAAAAGAAAGAAGTGCATTGCAGCCATTGCGTTTATGGGAATGAGAACCAGTAGTTGTGCCACTAGCCCTTTTTTATTAATATTCCTCACAGTTATGAAATTATGACCGGTAATCATACTAACAAAGTGGCATTGGGAAGAAATGAATTTAACATGAGGTACGAGTAGGTCAGAGCAGTACAAAATGCAGACACTCACATCCACTGCATATTTCCTTTCCCTTGAAATTGCATGTGTGCAGTTAGGCATCCAAAAGCTACTGTCTGCATCCAAGTACTCTTTCTCGTAAACCTGAGCAGCTATGGCACCCGTAACTGCAATGTTGCAAGGCAGAAATGCCAATACTTTAGCAAGTTTTCGTGCAGTAACTCTCAGATTTAAATATTTAGTTCTCCAACTCTTTCACTGCTCAGGAAAAATAATTCTTGAGATGCAGGTTGCTGATTCTTTTTCCAGGTTTCCCCAAGCATCTGATGTGCATTTGCCCACCGAACAGTGCGCCATCTGGTGGCTTCCCAGTTCTGTACCATTTAACCCACTGCCTTATGAGGGTTGTTACGCTTGACTGCACTCAGCTTCTACTTCAGGGCATATGATGCTAGATTCAGGGATAGATAAATAGAATTTAGAATCACTGACATTGGTAATGTAAATTTTGGACTGTGATATTTTGTGTTTAATAGACTGAGACTGAGAAAATAGGTACAGCGTGTTAAAAGCTATGATGGAATTAAGTCCAAATTTTGGATGAGAACTAAGAGGAAAATTCCTAACATCCTTAGAGAATCAAGGATTCAACTAAATGAATCAGAAACAACTGTGGGGGTGGTGACATCCCACCAGCATCCTGAAGAAATGAAAACTAATTAAGGCAAAGTAGATATGTTATTGGGAATCTCATTTTAGAATTAAGTATAGACATGTACTTAATATTCATAATTACATCTATAAGGTAGCCTAACCCAAACTTTGAAGTCTTCAGTGTGACTCATTGCCCGTAGGTTGTCTGTTGTGGAAAATTATAAAAGGCTGAAGCTCTGTCACCCCGCTGATTAAGCAAAAATCCCCCTGCATTTGAGCTTCTTGAACCCATGCAAATGCTGCTCAGACAGAAGTGATTTTCCTTCCATTACATCTGCAGAGACAATAACAGACTGGTTGCACACATTTTATGAGTAGATTACTGGAAAATGAAATTTCCCATTTCCACAGTTCATTGCCTTCATACCTGATTGCAGAAATTAGTGATTAGGAATGGGAATATAAAATGCAAGAATCTAATTTCTTTGCAGCTTTGAAGCTGCTCTGGGACAGGAAACTTTTTGCTGTCTCATGATGTAATGTCTCCTCATAGTAAGTGCTGTCAGTAGTAATGTGTTGGATGAGATTTATTTTTTTTCCTCTCTTGTCATAAATCAATCTGAAATATTCATAAGAAAAAAATGAGCCTCAAAACAAATTGAGTATGTTTTGAAGATTAATGCCACAGACATCTAAAATATACCAAAAATTATTTTTCTTGCCTTTTGAGGCTTATATAAAATGTACTTTTCTTTGTAGACCAGTTATACAGGTAGGCAGTTTTTCCTAATGTCTATCAGACTATGTGACACTGCTTATAGAAGGCTTTGTTCTTTTACAAATGACTTGCTTGGTCTGGTACAAAATGATTGTGTATAATGTTCCAATAGCTAATTTTAGATGACTAAGAGCATGATCCAATTAATAGTGTTAAATGAAGCACTGCCCAAATGCAAATCAAGACTTTATAAGGAAAGATAATGATAAGAAATTAGCTATGTTTTTTTTAAAGCAAAATATGCAACAATGGAAGACATACAATCTTTGTTTCTTTCATAATGGAGCAATTTCAATAGGTTTGTGAATTCCCTGGGAAATTGTCTTCGTATTTTATGGTTCAGAGATGGCCAAGGTCTGACAAGAGTAATTTTATCTCTGACTTTGAACTATGAGATTTCTATTACTGAAACTTTGTGGTCTAGCAATACCATTCATCAAGTTTTATTTTTTAAATCTTAGCTTTTCAGGACCTGCATACATGTGCAATGGAGCCTCAACAGTTGTGATGTTTCTTACAGACTTTTTTTTTTGACATTTTTATTTATCACTAGAATATTTATACTTTTTGTAATTGTTTCTGTAAGATGCTTTCTCTGTTTTCTAAGTGAGAAGAACATAAATTATATTTTTCATAGAGATATAAGAAGGAATGTTACATCTTAAATGAAGAAGCTTAAAATGAACTGAATACACTGAATAGGATATGGAAGTGTGATAATTTTGGGATATATGCAAAAGCTATTGAATGAGCCATATACTTTCAATGTCCTCAAGTGCCTATCCATCATAGACATAGAAGGATTATAGAGAGATATTTAATAAAATAAAGTTGAATATAAAATATTTCATTGAGAATATAAATATGCAAATGAAATGACTGCAGGATTTGAACAGACACTAAAATATGACAGTGACTGAGAATTGCCATTTCATAGTATTGTACATTTCTTTCCTATATTATATGTTAAGATGTATGTCAATAATTGAGTGAAAGCAACCAGGTTGAAGATGCAAATACGATAACATTTGATGTACGTGGCATAAGGCCAAGTCCACTAATACTATTGTGATACCTAAAAATCTCACATCCCCAAAACATGTTCCATGAGAGAACATACTGTTGCCTGTCTTTTGATGAGGAGCAAATAGTAAGTTTTCAATAAAAATACTGAAACAATGAAGCAAAAAAAAAAGATGGTAATTAATATATGTCATGAAATGCTTTGCTTAAGCAGGTGTTAAAAAGAGAATGCTTTTATATTCAAAAATTGCAGCTCCTTATCACAGACAGCAATACTATAACTTGTAATACCTAACTCCCAACATTCTAAGTCTGTAATTGTGGTGGATTGACAACCGATGGTCCACTTGTAACACCCGGGGGAACTGAACCAGTATGGTGCTGGGGGTAGGAATCTCACCTGAGGACTGTTGCAGGCAACATAAGGAAGAAAATTGCAGTGAAGGAAGTGAATGTGTTGGTTCTCCTGGAGCAGCTTGTCATACTGGATTTCCTGGTATGAACTTGGCTCTTCTTATCCTTGAAGGAGCTCAGAACCTCACTGTCCCTGAGGATGACTGTGGCTCTTTTCTCAGGAGAGCCTTGGTTGTCTTCACTTTCAGCATTGCTTTCAGGGAAGATCTGTCAGCCTAAGGGCACAGGTTCTTCATCCTGCTATTACAGACTTTCTAATGGTGCAAAGTACTGCACTTTGGGCCTTCCCAATGTAGATTCTTGATATGGACTTTGATAAGACACGGTCTTGGGCTCTTGGCCCCCAGTGGGATTCATGAGGGGCATTGTTATAGGCTCTAGGTCTTCAGCTAGACTCATGCAGGACATTGATGTGCAGTTCAGGCCGTCAGCTTTTTCATGTGTGGATCTGTGATTTCCTGTACTCTTAGTACTTGACCTTTTGTGATCATTATAAAATAATCGCATAAATTATGTCATGTATTGCTTCTCTTGAAAATCATGACCACAACAGTGGTCTTATCAGATGCCATTTATGTAACAATGTCCAAACATGTTAATATTAGTTGTAAAGATAAAATGAATTATCATATGCAAGTTCTTTTTTTTTTGTTGCTGGAACCAGGGATTGAACTCAGGCCCTTGCACTTGTCAGGGAAGTACTTATTCCACTGAGCCATTTCCCTGGCTCTTCATATGCAAGTTCTTAGAGAAATACATGGTACAGTGCTGGTGCAACAATCATGGTAGTGATTCTTACTTAAAACATAAAGATGAAAATCACATCATTTCTTATTTCACCTCATTGGAACAACTGTTGCATTCTCTTAATTTCTAATCCCTTCTACTCCAAGTCACTCAACATAAATTTTATTCCAAACAAATCTCAGAACATGGTCATTTTTATACACTAAAAATGTGCATTGGTGATACACAAAATTTAAGGAAATTTAACCTAGTATTTGAGGAATCTTACAAACTCATTATGTAATCATGTTCTACTGCTCTTATTGATTCATTTTTCTTATAATTTGACTTTTATTTTTCTGAAAGGATCCTACATGTTCTCAACTATGACCCACTGATTTAGCCCTGATCTTTGATGTTGATCCCCAATCTCCCCATGAACCTTTAACTGAGCCCAGAAGTTTGAATATCTATGTGAATAGTCATATGCCTCTCTGTCTTTGGTCCCATTTTGTCTGTCCGCCCGCCCATGCCGCCCACCCGTCCATCCATCCATCCATCCATCCATCCATCCATCCATCCATCCATCTATCTATCTATCTATCTATCTATCTATCTATCTATCTATCTATCTATCTATCTATCTATCTATCTATCTATCATCTATCTGTAGAACAAGAGTGTGTACATGGGTTTAATTGACATTACAGTTTGGATCTAGAATAACTTCATGTGTTAAAAGACCTCTGTGTAACTGCTAGCCTTCTGGGGAGGGGCTAGCTCCTCATCTCAGGATGAGGAGCCCAGCTGGAGGAAGTTGGTCCCTGGAGGTGTTTTCGAGTGGGATGTTGGGAAGCTCCCCCTTCGCTTGCTTCTGTGCCATTGCAGGTGAGCAGCCCTCTTCGCTACATGATTCACACATCCGTGTAATGTCTTCCCACAGGCTCCCAGAATTACTGAAACCCCTGAAGCCCTGAGCCAAAGTACATATCTCCTCTCTTACATGTCTCAGTTGTTTTGGTACAGTGACAGGAAGCTACACATTCTTCATTTTTACTAATCATCCTTCAGTGTTGCATCCCTGTTTATGGTTTTTGCTTTCAAATCTACCTAACATTCTTTGCCTTATTCATTAAGACTTTCCATCTCTTCCTGGGTTCATGATGAAAACCTTTGCTGCATGCCCTTGAAGACCTTGTACAGCGGAAATAGATTGTTTCCACTAGTTGCAATGTGACATCACAGTGCAAATTCTGGGCTGGTGCATATCTTGTCTTTAACCACTCAAAACCGGAATGCAAGACTAATTTTATGTGCTGATGATTTAGGGTTTACTCCGTTTTTATTAAGTCATAAAATGTCCTTTGTAATGGGTCATTTCTAATAAGTAGTTGAGGGATCGTGAAAAACTAATCTTTATGAGAAATATCTCCTGTGTTCCTACAGTTGTGACAGTAAGCAGGAAGAAGACACCAGTGTAATATGTCTGTTAGAGTATGAATTTAAAAAGTAAGCACTTAACCAGATAATGAAAATTAGAGTTGAAATTTAGGTATTTGTTTTTTATTTTTATTTTTGGCAGAACCAGGGATTGAACTCAGGCCCTTGTGCTTGCCAGGGAAGTGCTTATTCCACTGAGCCATCTCCCCTGCTCATAGAAATTTAATTAAAAGTATCAGATTTAGGTTCCAGTTTAAGTGTTTCATATTACTGGATTGGCTGCTTATCCAAATGAATATGTGGATTCTTTTAAGTAGAATGAAAATTCATGAACAGCTTTAAAAATATAGTTGTTGTCAGTAATTAATGAACCTCCATATTCTGAATAATTTGAAACTTGATAGTATATAAATTCAGAGAATTACTACTGAAAAAGGATGAGATAGTTTCTAAACTTTCTTTTATCTTTCTAAAGATGTTATGACTTCAAAAAAACAGAAATTGAAGGGTTTAATTTTTGAGCAGTTATTAATTATAACCTGATGACAGATAATCTGCTGATGGATTTGTTAGCTTCTGCCTACCAGTGATAGCTTCATTATAAATATAGAAAGAGTACATTTCCCACTCACTAGGGTTGAAAGACTTGCTGTGGGGCGGCAACATGACTACATGGAAACTGAACTCTAATTCCTAGGGTTTCAAAGAAGGAATGTTAAAGAAATTTCTATCGTTTTCTTTGTAACTCTAAGAAATTACTTCAAGTCATGTACCTTCAACTAACATATATTTGCATATATATTATACACACATATGTATGTACATGTTAATGTATACATGTGTGTTCATATATCTATGTGTGTTCACACATGTGTCCATGTGCCCATAAGTGTATATGTGTGCATGTGTGTTCTTGTGTAGTACTGGAAGATAAGAACTAAAACTGCATTCTAGAGGTGAATCTCATTAAAGCTAAAATCAAGGAGGGCATGTTTAGCTCTTTAAGAAGACCATAGCAAGTAGCACATTTTCTTGCCTTTTCTAGTTTCTGGAAGATATCTATATCCCTTGGACTATGGTTGCCCATCTCTGACACTTATCCAGGATTACATCCTCACACGAAATCCTCAGCTTAACCACACCTGCCATGTGCGATATCCTCAGGTTTTTGGAGACTGGAATGTGGATAGCTTTTGAGATGACATTCATTGTTGAGCCCACCACAGTAGGACAATTTCCCACTGTCGTATGGATCATATACTACTGCCTTTACTGTCCCACCTAATTATTTCAGGACTTTGAAATACAGTATTCACTTACATTTGCAATAGAAAGATGGGACAAATGTAAATTGAGTATACAAGTTACTTCCCAAGATATTTTATATTTATTTGTCTATTCATTCATTCATTCATTTCTGTGTGGCCAGCTGAGTGTAACCTGGGGGTAGGGCTGGCACAGCACATAGCGTTAGGGATCCAGCCGCAGTCCCTATGCTTGCCTAAGCTGGCCTAAACAGGCACTTTAGACCACTGAGCTATCTTACCAGACCCTACCTTTCAAGTTTTAATGTTTTTTTTTTTTTTTCTGTATATGTAAGAGTAATGTAATGAATACTTAGAAAGGATGGCAGCCCTTTCTTTCCATGATATTTTGATGGACTTTTTTTTTTTTTAAAAAAAGTATATGTATGATCCCACCTCATATTACTTTTCCTCAGAGGAGTGAAACTGCTTTTGGTGATTTTATCACTTCCTATCCTTATGCTGAGATTATATTAATTTTGAGCCAGAATATCAATGATTGAAAGCTTTAAGTAAGGAAAACTGAAATGGGATCTTGCAAGGTTGCCTAGCAACAGAGTTGCACATTTCCATTATAAGAAATGATAGTATTATATAAGGCAGTTTAAGAAATATATGAATGATAGGAGCTTCTGAACTTATGAAGGAGCTAACTACCAGTTCAAACTTTGGAAAGCAAAGTCTTTGAAGCATGCTATGATGCTGATAGAATTAAAAACATAACTTTATGATATAAGGCTATTAAAGTACTACAGTGGAGATTTCATTACTTGTTATTATGTATGTTGCTATACTTCTCAATCCTTTATAGCTTCATAACATCTTGAAAAGACCATAAAAGAACATAATGATATCCTCACAAGTATCATGAGCTGTTGTGATGAGGGGCTATGGGAGAACTGAAATCTTTTGTAAATTTCCTGATATTTATTTCTGAAAAGTTCATAATTCTATAAGTTTTTGTATCAATAAACATACTTTAATTATTGCTAAGCATTCATGTTCAATCAATTTCAATGGAGTTGCATTGCAAGCGATGCTTGGAGTCAAGACATCCAAAGTGGGGTATATGTAAAATAACACTACTTTAATGTGGATGGCCAAACTTCAGCGTGTGTGATTGCTACTGATGTTCTATCCATGGTCATATGATGATGGGTCCTATTATTTTTAAACATTTGGACAAATGGTATGTTAGTTTAATTTTGTATACTTCACCTCTTTCAAATATTGACTGTAATTATTTATATTAGCCCTTGACACTCTAAACTTAGGGTGATATATTTTTTGTAAATGGGAAGGGCAACAAAAGATGAAGGGAAAGAGAAAAGGAAAAGAGATGGAAATAAATGAGTTGAGATGTATTATATCTGTAAAAGTTTCACATGAAAAATGTAGTCATTATGTACTGCAAACATGTACTGTTAAAAAATAAAAATTGAAAATAAAAGGATTAGACCTGGATGCAGGATTGCAGTCTTCCCACCTGCCATTGTTATGCAGGCATTAACATCCTTAGGATGGGTCAGCCGGCTGAGCAGAAGGCTTTCCGAGCTTCTAAAACTGAGGCTGGTCGGTCAGCTCCAACCTCACTTTCTGAGGCTATTTCCTGTGCTAACAAGACTAAAACTCTGATTATAAATAAAGATTCCTCCCAAGATTTTTCTAGGGGTTCTCTACCAACTTATAACTCCTTTACTAATATGGAAGGCAACTCTGGATTTCTCCTGGGGATCACAACTTGTAGGGTTTCCTGCCATATGTATCCCCAAACCTCCACTCTAAGTATACCATAGAGATTTGGAGACCCCAACTATCCTGACAGTCATATATTTGAAAATATTCCTAATAAACTCTAATTCTGTTCTATGTGTCACTTCTGGTTTTATTTTTAACCTCTGATTACTCAGAAACCATTGGTGGTGGTGGTTATGTTAGCTTACTAGGATGTCCTAGCAAATTTCCACAAAGTGAGTGGCTTAAAACCACAACAATCTATCCTTTCATAGCTCTGGATGCTTGAATCCCAAAATCATGTATCAGTGTATCTGTGTTCCTTCTGAAGGTTATGGGGCAGAACCTTCCTTAAATTTTTTAACTTGTGGTGGGTTCTGTTGGTTTCTTGGCTGTTCCAAACTCTGTGTTAGTATTTCCATGGGTTTCTTCCTACAACTCTTTGTGCATCTGGTAATTTACTGTGTTTTACAAAGGTCTTCTCATTTAGAATAGACTTTAGAGCTATTCTGATGCAGGACATAGAATACACTCAAGAATGAAGTGTGGGTTCTCAGTGAAATGAGCTACATTATTTTCTGGAACATGGGAAAGTTATGCTTCTCTTGAAAGGGTGCCCGCTATGGTTAGTATTCATTCAACATTTGAGCTTTGTTTTTGTGGAGGCCCACCTGAGAGACTTTCCTTTAGAGAGGAGCAATTGTCTCCATTTTGGCTGAGGCTAAACCTATTTCCATGTGTTGGTATGTACAGAGCTGGCTAGTACTCTTCCTTATCCTTTCAGTTGGCTTTGAGCAGTGTGCACCCGCCTAGCTGTGGAGTTGATGGTAGTCTTTGAATATGATATGTGTTTCCCTAGAACACCCACCTGCTTCTCCCTTGTGTGAGCTAGGTTTAGATGAGATGAAGCACCAATGCTCCACACTGATGACTGTAATTGACCTTTGAGACAGAGGCCATGGCTTCTTGGGGCTTGAAAGATTATACATCAGAGCTGAGCACTCACCCCGAAACATTAGATACTATCTCAGTTGTATAACCAGAGTACTCTCTATATGCCTTCTCTCTGCATATCTCAGAGGCAAATGCAGGCCTCCTACCTAGCCCAGTTCATGGTACTCACCTAACTCCTGCAGTTCTCACAGTCAATCATCTTCAAACTACTCTAGTCTCTACAAATGATTAAAAGCTGGGTTAGACCTTGGGTTAAAGTCTTTGTTCAAGATAGCCATTATCATGGCTGAACTTAGGCTCCTTGGCTCCTCAGAACTATGACTATGCCCTAGTGTCTTTATTTTTGCCCTGTGCACTGAGTGGTAGATTTGAATTAATTTGATGTAATTCCAATAACTCATCCATGAGATTACAAATATAAACTTCCTGGACCCAGACAAGGATCAGAATGGTTTCTGTATAGTTTTAAATAGGAAATTTAAAAACTCTTTGTGCTCATTTAACTTCCTTCTTTATGTTAGTCCTAGGTTTCTGTGCATTGCATTTTCAGTTAAGCCTTTTTATGAAGTTTTAGTATTCTTGAAGAATTTGGAGTAAAATGGGTTGGTAGGGAAGTGGCCTAAATTTAACCAAGGAAATTCAGATACGGATCATAGTGGGCAACTTTGGCTAAGTCCTGGAAGTTGTAGTTTTCTTAAAAGTACAATTTTGCTGGGCATGGTGGTACATACTTATAGTCCCAGCACTCAAGAAACTGAGGCAGGAGGATTACTGTGCGTTTGAGGCCAGTAACAACAACAACAGTATAATTGTATTTATCGTTTATTTGGCTTCTTTCTACCTATCTTTTATTTTCTCTATCCTACTTTGAAATTAGTCAAGCTATTACAGTGGCATATGACAAAAATGCTTACATAGGGGATCTCTAAAAGGTGTAAATATTCTATCTTATAGGAAACAGTTCCTGCTGTAGTCTCTGTTTATGTTACCCCTAAATTCGTATACTGAAATTCTAAATTGAAAGGTGATTGCATTAGGAAGTGTGGTCTTTGGGGAGGTGATAAAACACGGACAAAAAGAAGCTCACAAATGCAATCAATGCTCTTTTAAAAGTAGGCCCCATAGAGCTACCATGTCCCTTCCACCATTTGAAGGCAGCAGAAAGAACTTCCCATCTGTGTATCATGAAACAAGGCCCTAACCCATTCATCAAACCTGTGAGTGCCTTGTTTAATGACTACTTAGACTTCAGGGCTATGAGACTGCGCAAAATAAATTTCTGTTTTTTATAAAGTCTTCAACCCATAGTATTCTTTTACTACTGCCTAAGAGAAGTAAGATAGTTCCTTAAGTATGCTATACATCATAGTAAGCTGAACATTCAGTTGAAGTTTATAACATGATTCTGACATCTTTATTCCATGTCTGAATTTCATTCTGTATCCCAAAGTCCCAGAGCTTGTGAAAGAATACAACAAAGAAGAGAGGAGTTTCTTAACCACACAGATTATATTTAGCATTCTTAACATTCCAGTGGAGGAAATGAAGGAAGAGGTTAAAGAAGCTAGCTAGGGCATCACAGCCTTCCCTGCTTGCTCACACATCCTGTTTTCATAGGGAGAACTCTCTCACATCCTACTGTGCTCCTTATTTAGAGCTGATGACTCTCCTGAGACCCTGGTGAGCTCCTCCAGTCCTCCTTTCCTTGCTTGTTCTCAAGCATCTGTGAGCAGATTCCTTTTGTCTAGAGACAGTATCAGCCCCCCAGAAAGTGCACTATTGCTTCTTAGCAATGCTAGTCAAGAATCCTTCTTTATTTGTGTGCACAGTGAGGCTTCAAAGTTCAATTGCAGGAATGTGCTCTTCTTCCGTGTTTCCCCTTTGCAAGCCGCACAATATGTGGAAGTCTGAGAAATCAGTAGGTTTCTATCAGGGGTAATTACTAAAAAGAACATAATAACTTCCATTTTCATTTATTGTGGAGCTTAAATATGCTGGCTTCTGGAGTTTTTCCTTTCTATCTATGTGAGATTATAACAAACTACAAGAAAGAAAGCAATTTAATATCCAACAAAAAACCTGACTATATCACCTCCATGAATTTGGTTAAAATATCCAGGGTAATTTCTAGCATGTGGTTATTGCAACTTTTAAAAATAGAGTGCCTGTAGAAGTCTGAGATGAACTTTAAGCACTTGCATTGAATTTTATAGTCTTGCCAACTATGTATTGCTATAAATTGTTCATTAAAATATAGTATAAATTTTAGTGTCTGTCAATATTGTTATTAAATTTTAGTTTTAAAGAAAATAAAAAATTAAATTTATTTAATCTACATGTAGTAATTAAACAATGTAGAAAGTCATATTCTGGAGGAAGATTATAGAGTATGTGACTCCTAATAGCCAGAATACAAAGGCAATCTAGAGATAGCAAACTTCTCTATGGTATTCAAACATTGAAACAACCAATGTAATTATGAGCAGTTGTCCTTGATATGGCATTGTAAAAGACACACCTTATGTGAGATAAAAAGTTGACTTATCAAAACAGTATCAGATTGCACTAATGGTGGCTGGACAGGATATTATGTCTGCTTCTAGTACTATGGACATCCACTAGGAAAATAACAAGGTAGAAAGTATTAATTATTGAATCTTTGATATAATTTAGGTATAAAAAATAAAATATGCAAACAGCTACACTCTCTTAATTTACTGATAAGAGACATATGCTATAATATTGTCTGTAAGTATAATATCATGTATGCACCTTCTATGATACCAAAACATTATGAAAACAGTTTGCAATGTATTAATTTATCAAATCCATCTTGTCAAGGTATCTTAAAACTGTCTCATTGATATTTGTACTTCAATAAAACAAAAAAAAGATAGAAAAAAACAGTATCAGAATTCATACAATATTGACTTGCAGATTAATATTTTTAATAAAATATCTCAACAGAGAGAAAAAAGCAAAGTGCAGGTCTATGGAAAACAATTCTAAAACATTTTAAAACATGTCTTAACACACTTATAAAAGACTAATCAAACCTGTAGTACTGGCTTAAAAGAGGAATTTAAAAGCTTTCTTAACATTAAAAATGTTACTAAAGAAAACATAAAATTGCTTCACTTTAGCTGTGAGTTCAGTTTAAGCAACATTGAGTGTTCTGAAGGATAATGAGCCATGAGTAAAGTAAAAGCAATTACAAATGCTATTTGATGTGTGTATATTATTTCATAAAATCACACGATGCTCAGGACATTCAAATTCTTGTTCACATTATAAAACTCATGTTAGGTCTGGAAAGCCAGAGGTGACCCAGGGGATTCTTTTTGCATGAGAAGAAAGGGGTGAGAACAAGAAGAACACTTTTTGTTCCTGTATTTAAGCATGCTTACTCTTCTGAGCCTATGGTGAGATACAGCACTTCAAGGAGTCTGAAGACACGGATCCTCCAGGGAAGGGCAGCTTAGGTACCTCTGGCAAAAAGCTTTCGATTTGGGAGTGTATTGCAACCTTGCAGTCAGGGGCACAGGGTAAGTGCTAGTGACTAAGCTTGTATTTTATAATTTATTTGGAATCTGACTTAATAAAATGTTCATTTCTTGAAAACAGCGAAAGGTCATTTTGTATACATGTAACTGTTCAACAAAGGAAGCTTCAAGTTAGGTAGTATGAGATTTTGAATATTTAAAATATTTTAAAGATATTATGGAATCAGTTTTATGTTTTACTTCAGATACCAGTTTTTTCATTAAAATAAATGGAAAGTATAGTTAAAATTAAAAAATAAAATTTATATTATCTTTTCTACCAAAGAAAGCCTATGTTAATAATTTTGGCTGATTATTATTTTTATTTAACAACTTACATGTGTAACAAATTATAGAAGCAATTCTAACAAAGAAAATAGATTATTACTCAGGGAAGATAGCTAAGCAGACTAGGTGCCTGCACCACATGCTTCAATCCCTGGCACCACATGCTTCATGGGCCCTGCCCTTGGGTGCGCTGAGCCAGAAACTGAGTCCAGGTGTGGTGGTGCACCTGTAATCCCAGCACTGGGGAGGCTGAAAACAAGAGGATCACTATGTGTTTGAGTTGCATAGTGAGACCCTGCACAAAATATAAAAAAAAAGAAGAAGAGGAAGAAGAAGAAGAAGAAGAAGAAGAAGAAGAAGAAGAAGAAGAAGAAGAAGAAGAAGAAGAAGAAGAAGAGGAAGAGGAGGAGGAGGAGGAAGAGAAGAGAGGAGAGGAGAGGATAGGAGAGAAGAAGAGAAGAGAAGAGAAGGAAGGAAAGACAAAAGGAAAGAAAGGAAAATGGATTATGTATTGTTCATACTGTTAAAAATATCACTAAACAAGACTAAAGATGGAGACACATCTAAATTTCCTTCAACTGTTATTGAGTTTTTGAAAATTACATTTGATTTGATTTTTCAAGGTTTTTGAAAGCATTGCTCAAGTGCTAGGGCATAGGTCTCTATCTCAAAATCTATAGAAGTATTATAGATACTATTTAGTATTTTATAGCACTTTACAGTTCATAAGACACTTAAAATTTTTCTTTCTCATACACATAAGTGTCCTCAATGGGCTCTAGAACACTTACGTGTTTTCTATCAGATCTTCTAAGACAGATCCTCATGCAGAGCTCCAGAGCTCTGTACTGTCATAGCTGTAATGAAGGAAACAGTGGAGCTTACACAAAAGCTAGAAATAAACCATTGTCCAGCATTTCAGGTATGTCATCTGATTCGATGTGATGTGCAGATCTCATGGAGACTTCTAGTTTGCTGTGGAACACGATGGTGTTCAGACCTAGTTTTGGGTTCCTAGATTACAGCTATTATCTCTTACACAAATTACCCCTCCAAGGGGGTTGGAGAACTCATATCACAAGAAAACTTCATCCACATTCATGGACAGCATGATTTCCTTGTGGCTGAAGAAAAGGACAGATAAGTAATAGTGAACAAGGGAACTTCGACTGACATCTTAAGGAGAGACTTCACCACTCTTGGTGGAGTCCAGGGACCCCACCTGGGTCCTGCCCAGAAGATCATCTCCCCGGGACTGTGAGTGAAAGGAGAGCCCTCTCACTGGCCTTGCTGCGTGTGGCTTCCAGAGTGAACCATCTGCTGCCCCAGAGCCCCTGATAGCACTTATGAAGAGCTTTGTAGTTAGTAGAACCAGGAAAAAGAAAGTTTGAATGGAGAGAAGAATAAGAACGAAATAATATAAGACACTGAAGGGTTTTTTTCAGCATAAAATGGAGAGATATGTGGAGCCTAAAATATCTTTTCCATAGCTACATAGATACAACTAAGCTATACTTATAAGTGAAATAAATCAGATTCATATGTGTAAATATTGTATTATCTCCATAGTTTAAGAATCTATAAAATAATAAATAAAACCTGAAAGTTATCATAGATATAGTAAAACAGAAAAAAATGAACTTAGGGATTAAACAATGAAGATGAGAGAAAAGAAAAAAGATAGGAAGAAGAAGGAGAAGGAGAAAACATGCGAGTATGTATACAAGATAGCTAAGATGTACTCATAATTTCCATCAGTTTTTTTAAAAATAGCACTTAATGTTTAGAATTTTCACCTTGACCAACTCTGTATGCTGATATCTGCAATATAAGCAACTACATTGAGGACAGCAATGTGTAATACAAAAACACATGGATGAACGCCTCTCATCTTGGTCTTCTAAATGTATACCATATCTAACATTTTATCCATTATTATTATGCGCTCTTTAAAATAAGTTTTTTGAAAAGTAAAAAAAGGACAAGAAAAAAATTGTTTTCTTGAAAGCAAGTGTTACTGTTTATTTGTCCAATCTTGCATCACCATATCTGTTACTCTGACCAACAATTTTGAGGATAAAAATAGAAAATATAACAACCATTGTTAATTAGATATTTTTTATCAACAAACACCAACATATATGCTACATATTTTCAAAACAAGAATGTACACCAATCTTTTGAAAATCTGTAGCATATGTATTGGTGTATGTTTCCCTCTTTCTGTCTTTCTTTCTTCTATTTGTTTTAACTCTTCAAAATAAAATAAAATAAAATAAAATTTTTAGTTTTTTTCTGTTTGCAAAACATTTAAAAAGTAATGTTTTTGCTAATTAGTGAGTATCAATGACCAGCAAATCCTGTGTTAATAGGGTGCCTTGCACTTGACCATCATGATAATGCTGTTAGACATTATTGAACATATCCTTCATTTTTAAGAAAACTGAAGCTACAGAATTTAGGAAATTACTTACAGGCTAAAGGACTAAGTCAGGAGAGAATTTCAAGTGTGTTCCCATACCAGCTCAGCAAGTTCTGGTACATTATGGTGCTTTAAATTGATGCCTATGGTTTTTCACAGGAAAAAGTATTTTAACATTACAGTTCCTTATGGAAAGTTTAAAATTTTTCTGGAATTAAGTATTTGAAAGTATTGTTTCCATAGAAAATTTATGCAAATTAGAAGGGTATCTGAGTATATATAATTAGATTAAAACATATTTAAATACTACACTAACCAGTTGAAGAGAACTATATACTGCAATAGTAGTAACCATAGCAAAGATTCTAATTTTGATACATACTTCTTTCAAAATCCAGATGTCACACATTTTATAGAATTACTAGAAAATTACTACTAGTTAAATATGAAGTGCTAAAGCCAGCACAGTAATGTACATCTCTAATCCCAGTACTCTGAGAGGCAAGGTAGGAAGACTGGAAGTGCCAGTGTAGCTTCGGCAATTCATTGTCTCAAAATTATATAAACATGTGTAAAGGGATGAAGAGATGTAGTTCAATCTGAAGATCCTGAGTTCAGTCTCCACTACCACATTAAAAAAAAAAAGGTGAAATGTGTTCCTTAATGCCAAACCAAAGGTAGATAACTAATTTTTTTGTTTGTTTGTTTTTGTCATGTCAAAATTTGGAAAATTCAACTAAAATAGACCTTTCAACAGTCAGCCAAATAGCTCAGAGGATTAAAGTGCCTGCTTAGGCAGATCTAGCAGCTGGGGTCCAATCCTTGGCTTCTTGTGCCCTGGGGTGAGCTGAGAGGGTGATTGAGAATTGGCATGGTGGCACATACCTGTAATCCCAGCACTTTGGAGGCTGAACACAGGCAGATCACTACAAGTGCAATCTATGCAGTGAGATCCTGTAGACCCTGTACTGAAATACAAAATAAATACCTAAGTTTTAAAATGGTATTTTATTGTTTTCTCTCTTCACAGTCTGTGGTGGTTTTAAGTTTAACATATCAATACTTGATGGAAAATATCTGCTCCATCTTATGTGTAAGATTTTAACCTCACTATCAGACAGATAGTGAGGTTAAGCTCAACTGCCTATGTTATAGGGTTATAATATCATTAAGCTTTTCTTCTGGAGGGTTAACAACTTAAGATTTCAAACCAAAAGTTAGTAAGAAGAACAGCCAAGATTTTGGCTATAGCCTTTCAAGGTCAATGAGGACTCAGGACATGGGAGAACTTGTATTGTAACATCCTATAACTAAGTGGGGTTCCAAATTTACTGATCAAGGAGATTATGGAGCCACAGAGGAAAGTGATCAATGATACAGAGTGTGCCTAATGAGAGTTACATGAAGAGAAAACATTCTCTCAGGCTTTCACAGAGAACAAGCCAAGTAATTGCCATGACTCATCCACATGGCTGACACTGACAAAGGATCTACAAACTGTGGCACAGGGTTTCAGGATAAATCCTGAGAGGATTTGAATGACCTTATCAGATACAAAAATTACATTTCTTGTTATATATATCTTGCTTTATCTTGTTCTTAACCATCCAGCAGAAAAGTATGAAAACGAGGTACAAAATGTGAAGCCATATTAATATGCTGAGCTGTAAAAGGCTCAAGTCAATAACTTCTGACATGGCCAGCCCTATGGATAATCCACTATTATTATAGCCTACTGAGCATATTAGATTATTTTGCTGAATTCACACACCTACAACATTTAAATGGCAATAGAATACCTATCTCTAACAAAACTAAATAAAAAAAAGAGGATACAAATGAACAAGCATTTTGTATCTGTATATACAAAATAGTTAGGGTAGACTACTTTCTCTTAATTCAATGAGAAGAAAGATTTGTACTAATAAAGTTTGGACAGGATATCATGTCTGCATCTTGTACTATGAATAACCACTATGAAGACCATAATATGTATTGTATTAATTATTGAAACTGTCCTACTAATTGATTTTGAAACAGTCTCATTGCTATTTGTCTCTCAATAAAATTAATAAAAAGAGAGAGATGAGGAAAAAGAAAGAAAGAAAGAAGAAAGAAAGAAAGAAAGGAAGGAAGGAAGGAAGGAAGGAAGGAAGAAAGAAAGAAAGGAAGAAAGAAAAGAGACCTTTTTTCTACTATTCTTGCATATAGTAAAGAGAAAATACTAGAGTTAGAACTCAGGTGACTTAGTGGTATTTTATGACTTTTTCCTTTGTTTTTCTTACCTAACTGCAATATTTTCAAGCAGTAGCCAAATTTCCTTCTCTTTTCTTACTGGAGTTGAAAAGAATTATGAATGGAAGTTTCCATGTATCCTGAAAGGAGAATTGGATGCTTAGATACAATTTCCTTTCTTTATTCAGGACCATTTCTCTAAATCATGTCCTTGATTGCTAGTCTTATAGTATATCATATTGATAGTCCTTGTTATATTTGCAAAAATTAAGGAAATGCTTACCTATGATTTAATATGATGTGTCTACATAATAAATACTTTCTGGCAAAATAGTTTACAATCAGAATGATAAGTATTTGTGTTTTATTATATGCCTTTCTTTCATATTCTTCCCCTGTAACTTTTATTTTTAAAATTTTGAATGCTTTTTTTACCTACTACAATGAAATGGTGCTGAAGACATACAGAGTGATTTTCTAATTTAAACTTGATCACCCGTAACATCACTGGGCCACTACTGCCTCTAGAACCAGAAGTTGTCACAATTCCTTGGTGGTCACTGTGGCCCCCAAGAGGAACGAAAGAAGTAAGCTAAATATGGGGCAATTCTTCTTATGAAATCCGTGCACTGACTGAGCAGACAGAGCTACATCAAGTTTATGTCTTTTCCAGGAAATTCAGGGTGTATCTGCTTTTAAACATGTCACTTCACATACAGATGTAAACCGATGAAGAACATAAAAAGAAAAAGAAAAAAACCTGTAAGTTTAGCCATGATAAAAGAAAACAATCTGAGGCTGACAATTGGAAAACAATAAGACAAAGTTGCGTGATTTCGTAATAAAGTAGCAAATGTATAAAAAGTGTTTATGGGAAAGTCAGTATTTCTCATCCCATGGAAAAGTCGCCATCACTATTTCTAATGTCCATCTACCATCCATGTGTTAATGCACATGGATTACATATTCTGTATTATAGTCTAATTGTTCTGGTTTTGATTATGTTTGGTTTTAAATTCAATGAATTATTGCTGTGTTTCTAATTATGAAAGTATTTTATTAGAGATGGTGATTTAAAAATAAAATCCTTTTACTGCATTTCTACTCTTTGCTTTATAGAGAATTCTTTACTATTATTTCCATAGAGTATAATTCTTTAATTTTATTGAGAAACAAATAGCAATGAGACAGTTTCAAAACAGGTTAGTAGGACAGCTTCAATAATTCATATATTACGTATCATTGTCTTTGTAGTAGTTATTCATAGCAACAGATACAGACATGATATCTTGTCTAAACAGTATTAGTAAAAATCTTTGCTCTCATTGAACCAAAAGAAAGCAACTGAATTTATATATCCTATTTTGAATATTCAAATGCAAAAGGGTCCTTCATTTATATTCCTCTTTTATGTTTAGTCTTGTCAAAGATAGGTATTCCATTGCCATTTAAATATTATTGGTGCATGAATTCAGCAAAATAATCCAATATAGTCCTGTAGTCCATAATAGTAGTAGTTATGTACATGACTGGCAATGTCAGAAGTTATTGACTTGAGCCTTTTTTTTTTTTTTTTTGTCTTTTTGAGACAGGGTCTCACTATGCAGTTCAGGCTGGCCTTAAGCTCACTTTGTAGCTCAGGCTGGTCTCGAACTCACAACAATCCTCCTGCCTCAGCCTCCCGAGTGCTGGGATTACAGGCATGCGCCACCATGCCCGGCTTGACTTGAGCCTTTTACAGCTCAGCATATTAATATGGCTTTACTTTTATACCTCATTTTGATACTTTTCTGCTAAACCAAGATAAAGCAAGACCTACATAACAAGAAATGCAACTTTTGTATCTGACAAGGTCATTCAAATCCCCTCAGGATTTACCCTAAAACCCTGCACCACAGTTTGTAGATCCTTTTCAGTGACAGCCATGTGGATGAGTCATGGCAATTGCTTGGACAGTTTGCTCTCTGTGAAAGCCTAAGAGAATGACTTCTCTCCATGTGACTCTCTTAGGCACACTCTATATCATCGATCACTTTCCTTTGTGGCCCCATAATGTCTTGATCAGTAAATTTGGGACACAACTAAGTTATAGGATGTTACAGTATAGGTTCTCTGATGTCCTGAGTCCTCACTGACCTTGAATAGCCACAGAATATAATATTAAGGTTTAAAAATTATGAACAAATTTTGTCATATTCATTTATTAGTCATTATTTGTTTTTGTTCTAGTCTAAACATAAAATACAGAGAAAAAAGAATGTATAAGATTGAGGATAACATCAAAAATAGAATTGAAGTAGTAAATGAATTTATATTAGGATAATGATAAATTTACATCCACTTTTGTCTTAAGGAATTTGGATGTTCTGAACATAAAATAGTACAGTATTCATTTCAACAGAATAAAAATTAGCTTTTGATTGTGTGCCAAAGGGTAGATTTTGTAATATAAATTATATCTGTTTAGCATACACTATATTTCCGATGTGAAATAAAGCATCTAAAAGTTTCTGAAATTATTTTTCCAAGTGAAGGAAAGTGGAAACAGGGAATAATGTCACCTTTCCTATCAATTTCACAGGCTTAGCTCCTAGAGCAACAGATTTTACTGTGTGGCAGATTTCAAAGTGAGCTCTTATTTTAATGTTTCAGACGGCTAAGATAAGAAAGAGGGAACAAAGAGGAGAGTGCTACATAGACTTTCTAGTTATATAGCCATTAGTTATGTGTGGTTGCACACCCTAGCACCCCTACCTAGGAATCTCAGTGAGAACAGTGTCAAATTCAAGGCCAGCCTGAGCAATTTACTGATCTGTAATTCTATTTGTATCTCTAACATTGTACAATTTATAAAACACTTTTCCATAATTTCCCACTTAATTATATTGCCCTACTGTAAAATAGGGAAATTTTATCTCATTTGTATGTTCATGTAATATGCCTACCTTAAATATTACATACATATAAGTTTCTTTCAAAATAAATGAGGGATTGATGACACTGAAACTAGAATTGAGACAGCTTTTGTATCAGCCCTAAATTTAAACTTTCCTAATGAAATGATGCAGAACAGAGTAGAACATCTCCAGTAAGTCCCTTAATTTGACCTTAATATTAAAACTAAAGATTCAGATGATTAAATATCCTTAAATCTAAAACATAGCAGGGCTGAATAAAGCATTTTCATTCACATCTGAAAATAAATATTATCTTCTTACAGTATGTACATCATTTATTTAGAATGCAATACATTCTTAATATGGGAGCCTGGAATAATTCCACTTAGAAATTATTGCTAGTTGATCTTGGGTACCTCACATTGAGATTAATAGGACAATTTGTATTTTAATTTGTGTGTAAATTTATTCATTAAAATGTCTTCTGATCCCATCTCATGTCCACTTTCTTCACCTGTGTATCCACCAGGCAAATCTAACACTGCTTTATCATTGAAAGTTGTATTTAACTTCTTAGGTATGGTCACAATCAGAGTGGGTTTACAGGATTATCTATTGATCTATTTAGGTGTCCAATTTATTTTGGATGACTGCAAAAAGAAGAAATTTCTGGTAGAGTTTTAAGGAATCACTGATCAGGGTCTTTGAAGTCATCATAATCCTTTAAGACCCAAACTTACATTATACAAGGGTAGGAGAGGACCTTGGAGCAGATGGGTGCCCAGAGGAGTTTGGCCTGTTGTCTGTGATAGAGTGAGCTCGATTATTTGTTTCAGTGACCAGAACAATCTTTTCAAACAGAAATTAGAGCACTTTCAGGTCTAGTTAAATAGCTCTTTACTCAGAGAACATTCAAAGGTTTTTAACTATCCACAAGGCCCACTGGGTTGGCTCCCCCTCATTTCCCACCATTCTCAAGGGGCATTTGGCCCCTGAATCTAGTGTTTGATATGAACCATGATTAAACAGCTGCCCTTTGCTCTCAGACAGCTATGCTTGAGCATTGAGCCCTCACTATTGCTTTAGCTCTACTTATAAATCTTGATCGTTGAGGCTACATTCTTACTACAGGGTAAACGTTAAGTGGGAATCCATTCACAGAGCACTTAGATTGACAGTTACCAGAGACTCCTCTTTTGGTATTTTCCCATTTTAGAACTTCTTAAACTCAGGAGACATCACAGAATGTTTTTAATTATTGTTACTATGTTTAGACTCTGTGTCCATTATGGGTAAAAAAGCTTGTGTCTATAGCCATTGCATAAGGTTTCAAGAAATTTGCATATCTTGAGTATCTATTCTGTTTTGAGTACATTCAAAGCTCAAGCAAAGATGTAGACTAGAGGCATAAATTTGAAAAACACCAGTATGTTGGTGGTAATTAAAACAAGATTAGTAAGAGCATGTCTTTTCTAGGAAGTTATAAGAGACAACAAAAATGAAAGCATAGAAACGAGAATATTCATAAGACATTTATAAATGTGAAAATGGTAGAGAAAACACGTTGCTATGAAACTAAATGAATAAATAGTTCCAGGAAAAGTGTGGTGTGCCACATGGCCCAGTAAAGTCATAAAGACAGAAATTACCTTTCAGATCTGCAAATTTGAGAACTTTGGCAACTTTAATAGGAATGATTTTAGTACATCTAAGTAATAGAACTGCTGCAGAGGGACAGTTAAGGAAATCAAGACAAATATAGGCCACCCATTTCAGAAATTTTAGTGGCAAGAATTTGAAGAAAATGATATCAAATGGCTTAAAGTACCAAACTAATAAAATCAGTATGTGTAGGACATTCTAAAATATCTGAGTTACTAGGAGAGGATTTTTAAATAAAACCAGTGAAAGTCACAAAATGAGTTTTTGACATAGCAGTACATCTGCTTAATCTTCATAAGCATCAAAACTAAAATTGAAAAGTTCAGATAATGAACTACAGAAAGTATTTAAGAGAGAGTCTTGTTATGCAGTTCATTCTGTCCTTGAATTATATAGCCCAGGCTGAACTTGAACTCATGGCAGTCCTCCTGCCTCCCCCTCCAGAGTGCTGGGATTATAGGTATTCACAACTATAACTGATGAACAAGTATTTTTAATGGTGATTCAGCATTGTTTTTTCCTGCAAAACTACACTGGAAAAAATAAAGTCATGGCTATGGTTAGAGCAACCAAGCATGTGCTTAATATGTGGGAGACCTCTGTTCTACCCCTACACCTCCTACAAATGAACAATGAGATTAAACTGGCAAGAAAATAGTCTATGTTATTGACAAAATGCTATTATTAGTTTAAATGACAGTAAGTACATAATTCACACAGCGTTTAAGATGAGGCAGACACTCCTCATGAAAGCATAAAGATCTGCACCACAGATTATGCAGTCTATGTCCTCAGTGAACAAGGAGAGCAAGGTACAGACAGGGAGTGACTTTTTCTGTGAGTGCCTTCTTTATGTTTATAATTATTGAGGCCAACTTTGCCTAGTTCATTCAAAAAGGAATTTATAACAGTTGGTTAAAAAGCAAGGTTTTGAAGGTGCATGGAAGATAACAATGTTCAGGATCTTCCAGTACAGTGATGTAAGGGAAGCAGTCCTCACATCCCTTGGCAGGGCAGATCCGTGCTTGCTAACAATATCACTGTGAGATCTCTTCAGAAGTCATTTGCTAATGGTAGAGTCTCTATCACTGCCCCCAATGAAATAGGGTGCAGTTCATGCTATCATCGCCAGAAGGTTCATCTTCATAGTGTTACCTTGTGTCATGACTTTATAATCATTAATCTCCAACTTGGCATGAAATAACTCCTTGGCCCAGTCCAAGGGACACTCAGCTTGTAGATGGCACTGGCTGGGTCTTGTAGGAGGGGTGTAAAGTGCAGTTGGTGGACTAAATAAAAGGGGGAATCCAAAGGATTATCTATGAGGTGAAACAGCAGGGAGAGTAGAAGGAGACAGGACAACAAAGAGAAAAATGCTGCTGAGCAAGAGGGAAACATGGGTGGCTAAGTTGTAAAATGGAGCTGGTTCATGCAGTGACCAGAACTTGCCAAGTGCAAGGGACATAAACATCACCACAGTAAACGGCACTGCACATTTTGTAAGAGATTGTTTCCACAGACTTTGAAATCTTTGACATTTACAATGAGATTTCAGGATGCTAAGAAAATTATAAGCTGCCTCTCAAATCCTCCAAGGAATAGAAGTACTGGCTTTTAGGTCAGTGATAACAATGAGAAAGGGCAGAGAGTGTTAGAGTTTCCAGGAGCTAGGCATCTCATACAAGAACGAACACTTACAGCAACTGGAAATGTGTGTAGCTAGAGAAGAGTGACGGCAGCTACAGGCATCCTATTTTCCACTGATTGGTCTCAGCGATCTTTCCGTTCTCTCCCCATGTGATCTCAGCATCTCATGTAGTATATGACTCGGTCTCAGGAAAAATCCCAAGCTGTTACTGGCTGCAAGAATTCCAGTCATTCCTTGTTGTTTATTTCTTCACATTTCTTTCAGTAGTTGATTCCTGTGTTCATCAACCTGTCTTGTGAATAGATTACATAGATGAAAGGAAGAGAGACAAAGAAAAAAAAGAGAAAAATATGATCATTAGAGATTCAGTATACTACTATTAGATACACTGTACCAACCGTTTTGTGTTATAAGAGGCAGCAAAAGAGAGATTCAATTTAGGTTGGAGTTTGATGGATGGCCACTTTGACAAACAGCAGCTGTGAAGAAATCCAGGATAGAAGGATTGGAAGATATTGCCAGGTAGAGGAAACAAGAAGCACCACATAAAAGATTTTATGTAGGGAAAAGATGTTTTGGTCTATAAATTGAAAAATGTCCACTGTCAGGAATAATTATATTTTTATTTTCCCTAATTCAGGTATTAGTTACATGTAAATATTATGTACATGTAGCATATATGTAGACATGATAGCATATACTATATATAAGGTGGGCCTTTAGGATCACAGAATATCTGTGCTGAAGAAACTACAAATGTCTACAGGGAAAATATGTCACATTTCATACAGAATACAATGCTTACTATTTATATACAATGGTGTTTAGTTCATAAATATACTTCTTTCAACAATTTTGGAAAAGATGACTACCTTTGTGTTCATCTGAGAAAGAGAGATGGCTGTGGTTGTGTTTGTTATCTGATGCAGAATTCACAAACCACAACAACATTTTGCCAAATACTTGCATTTGTGAACCAAATTTTTTTTTAATGTGTGTAGTACAGGGTCTGCAGGGTCTCACTACATAGACTTGACTAGTGGTGATCCTCTTGGTGACAGCCTACCAAATGCTAGGATCCCAGGCATGCACCACCATAGCCAGTCGCGATTGCTCCAGCACACCCCCGGTGTAGGGCTGGAGCAACAGGCCAGGGGACTGAACCTCTTGGCCCTGCATCTGCCTAAGCAGCGGATTAGGTCAGCTCTAATCCGCTGAGCTGTTTGGCTGGCCCGTATGAACCAAATTTTATTTTATTTTATATTTATTTATTTATTTATTGCAGAACTAGGGATTGAACTCAGGCCCTTACACTTGCCAGGCAAGCGCTTATTCTACTGAGCTATCTCCCCAGCCTTTATTTTATTTTATTTTAATTCTTTTTTGAACCAAATTTTCAACAAATAAGGCATTTGTGAAGTACTGCTGCTGTATAATTATGTATGATGCTTAGTAATATGTAAAGAAGAATTTATCTATCTATGCCATACATGTGTATTTTAGTATTTGCATAAATATATTTACTTACATACATTTAAATAATATATAATATACACATGTATGCATTTACATAAAATCTGTTTAGATAAGTCAGTCTGTTCACCCCCTAAGGAATAATTTTGATACTCTTTTTATAAACCATGTAATGACATATAAGGCACATGGATAAAGGCATTCTCTTAACACATGAACTAATTAGATATCCAGAGAGAAGCATTTATTATTATGCTTCATTATTGCCTTTGGGTATAAACAAGAAGACCTAAAAATCATGTGGAAGGCCTTTATGGGATAGTAAAAAAATCAAGAAAAGAAAATGCAAGCTCAAAGGAGTAACACTCCACTCAGAAAGCCTTTGAAATGATGAGATAACATGACTAAAGGCTTATGAGGAAAACCTCTTAGGTCACCCACAATTGGCTGTAATGTATTCTGAAGGGCGGAGCTTCACATGTAAACTGAATCTTGAATGCTTTGAAAAAACTTATCTACCATAAGTTTTACTTGCTCTTAGACTATATTTAAAGTTGACTTCTAAACCAATTTGTAGTAAGACTTTCATCTTGCCTAGACACTTTCTCAGAGTACTTTCCAAGTAGTTTTTTTTCCTGCATCTTATAGAAGGGTCTACATGGTATTCAGGGTCTCACTACTAGATCAGACTCATAGTGATTTTCCTGTTTACAACTTCCCAAGTGCTAGGATTACAGGCATGTGCTACCACACCCAGTCTCAATCCCCACCCCTAGGGGTGGTGCTGGCATGGCAGGCCTGGGGATTGAACCCCTGGTCCTTAAGTTTGCTTGCAGGTACTTTAATCCACTGACCTATTTGGCAGGCCCTTCCATGTACTTTTGAAAGGCAGTAAATTATTCCTCTTTTTGTCTTACCTCAAATGAAATAGTCATTTTCACATTAGCATTACACGTCTTCTGCATTAGAAAGTGTATTAATTAAACTGTTTTTTTTGTTATTTAAATCTGTGTTCATTGACCTTGATATAGAAAATAATGAATAGGACTCATGGTTACCTGGTTAAAATGAAAAGCTTTGCCACTGTGTAAATGACCAACCATACAGAGGCCAAGGACACATTTTATAATTCCTGAGTTGCATTCTCAGTGAAATTGTCGAATAGTTTTATGAGTTCTGCTAAATGGATGCTCATTGTTATGTTCTTCTTCATGTGATTATTGAACACATACTTGCTAATAACTGAAAAAATTCTGGGCATTTTTTATGCAAGTTGAAAGTTTGAGGCCCCAAAAACTGACTCGCTAACATTGGGTCATATTCTAGCATCTCATATGTTTATTATTAAGACAGTAAACCAATCCAAGCCAATGTAATCATTGTTATTACATTTTCTCTTAAAGAGACTTTATTCTAATTTAGAAATTATGTTTGTGGAAATAGAAATCCAGTGACAAGCAGAACAGGAATGTATTATAAAACTAAGAGAACATCTAACAGGGCCCGTGGACACGAATATATCTAGACTGTCAGAAAAAAAAAAATTAAAAGTGAAGAATATAAATGTCCTGCAGGTCCTCTTTTTCTTTCAGTGCTACTCCTCTACAGGTACTTATTTATATGTAAACACACTCACACAGAAAGAAACATTCCTCTTGGTTCTCAGGCCAGCCAAGGTGTGCTGACCTTGGCAAGCACACACACTGCCCGAGCCCTCATGTGTATGCCAGAAACCAAGATGGATCCAGAACCTATGCACACGGGGTGTTTCCTACAACACAGACATAAATGTGATATCTTTTAAAATAAGCAATCATTATGTAGTTTGTCTAGAACATTTGAATTTTAGATATAACAACCAAACTAGCACAATTTATTTTCTTATTCACTCTTATGAGATCCTAGCAACTTCAAAATATAATTTGTTGTTTTCCTTCCTTACTAAGTTGAAAAGCTTTTCACTTATGGGAAGCAATTTATGGCTTCTCTGCCATGTTCAAATAGCACCACTACTTATGTTGTTCAGGGCCATTGTTAAGTAAAGTAATGGTTATTTGAACTGAAGCATGGTAAGATCTTTACAGGTGACCTGATGTCAGAGATAGGGACTGAGACGGTTAATCTTGATTGTCAACTTGATTGGCTTGAAAGTCACCTAGGGGTTTAGTGAGGCACATTTGTGGCTGTGTCAGGGTGGGTCACGGGGTGGGGGGGAGATGCTCTTAGACATTATCTCTTCTTCCTGGGTCCCTTCTCTGGCATTCTTTCCAACCTATTGTTTCCCAGCCATCATGACTTAGCAGCTTTCTTCTGTAGTGCTCTTCCACCCTGATACTTTGTCCTTCAAGCCAGCTGAACATGGGCTAAAGCATTTGAAACTTGGAACAATTTTTTTCCTCTAGGTTGTAAGTGTTGGACATTTTGCACCAGGGACTGCAAAGCTGACCAGTGCAGCAACCAGTAGAGAGATTGAATGCAGGTAGCTCACAGAGATGACTAAAGGCTGGAAGAAACGATGATTCATATTGGGACAGACAGAGGGAGGATGGTAAGAAATTTCACCATGCTGCTCAGAACCATGAACAGCTTAAAATCTATGAAGTGGCCAGACATAGTGGCACATATTTGTAATCTAAGCTACTTGAGAGTAGGGGCAAGAAGATCATAAAATCAAAGTTAACCTGGACAATTTAGTGAGATAGCCTCAAAATAAAGAAATGAAATAAAAGGGGGTTAGTTCTCCTAGGGTTTCCCGTATCACAAAAACAAAGGAATTAATTTTTTTTTCTATTTAATATTTTCAGGCTGGAGATACCCATGGCTAATTAGAACCACAAAAGGCAAAACAGAAAATAAAAGGGCACTACCATTTCTTTATATAGCCTATGCCAGATGTCTTCCTGAAGCTGTCATTTATGACCAGGAGAGCATGCAGTAATAAATACTGCAAGAAGCTGTTTCTCCAGCTCTTTCTATCTGTACTCTAATTTAATTTCTAAGATTTAATCCTGCTACTTGCCAGTCTATTAGTTATTTGTTCTTGCCAGAGAAAACTTTTGCATACTTAAATTTTGATAAAGGCAGCTCTATTTGTGTCATCTTTCAAAGGTCTCACATGTCTTCTTCACAACAAGTGCCAACATGTTGTTCAGAGCTCTTCATGGTCTAGCTTCTACTTTTCTGCCTCTTAATTAGTATAGATAGAGGAAAGAAGAAAATCCCCTATGAGCGTTGTGTAAAACTTAATGATATGTTTCAAATTTTCAAGTATTAGAAATATTAAGTAAATTAACATTTGTCAAATATTTCACATGCATTAAGAACTGCACAATGTCTCTTTATATGCATTTTAAATCACTAAGTGTATATAGTTATTCCTACCTTATAGATAAGAAAACAAGCTAAAAGAAATTCAAGAACAGCCTCAAGATCATAGACCTATAAATTTTATTAAAACAGATTGAGATACAATTGTTGTGCTCTTCTTTGGCTAAGTGGTGCTGCAATGCTTGAGTACAGAAGAGCCAAAGTACATTCCATGACCCTGGGGAAACAATAGCCAACTGGAAGATAAAATTAGAAGATAATTATTATATATGAGTAAAATTTACATTTTAAAGAGCCTTGTGATCTTTCAGAGGGTCCTCTGTGGTTCATTGGGTCAATTTTGACAAAGTCTGTCAGGAAAAACCTCATTTTGACAAAGTAATAGTTGAATTTAAGGAAGAAATTGTGATTAACTATTTGAAGAAGAAAGACAAATGAATTCAGGCAGAGAGAAGAGCTGCAAAACTTGCTTGGTAAATAAGGACACTACGCCTGGCACGTAGAGAAACATAAGGAGGTTAGCATATAATTTAGGAAAAGAGAGTGGTGAACAGTAATTAAGAGACAGAAAAGAAAAGCAGAAGCTAGACCATGAGGAGCCCTGAACACGGTGGCACTTACTGGTTGTAAAGAAGACATGAGAGACCTTTGAAAGATGACACAAATAGAAATGTCTTTATCAAAATTTAAGCTTGCAAAGAGTTTTCTCTGGCAAGGACAAATAACTAATAGACTGGAAGGTAGCAGGATTAATCTTAGACATTAAGAGTCAGTGGGAAAAGATGATGGTCCATCTGAAAAAAGATGGGATGGCTGGTGAAGCCAGGACTCTAGTGCAACCTTTTAGACTGCATACTACCACTCCTCCTTTGTTAAAAAGTGGGGAGGTAAGGGCTAGCGAGACTTAAGAACCTGTGTAGGCAAGTGCAGGGACCAGGTTTGATCCCTGGTACCGCATACTGCGCAGGCCCTGCCCCCTGGGCACACTGAGCCTCAGCCCAATTCCGTATGTGGTGCCTCAGGCCTATAATCCCAGTGCTGGGGAGGCTGAAAATAGGAAGATCACCATAAATTTGACCTGTATAGTGAGACCATACACAAAAATACAGAAAAGCCCAAAGAAACAAAAACAAACAAACAAACAAAAAAAAAATGCGAAGATAAGGATGAATGGGACTCAATTGAATTTAGAAAATTAAAATACTCCACTTATCACTAACAAAAGCAAAAATAAAAATGTTGTCAAGATATCCATAACTGATTTTAAAATAATCCATACAAGTCAATATTCAAAATGGATATTTTCATTTAAGATGCATTCTTAGAGCAACAATCTGACCTAATCAGGACTCTGTATTCCAGAAATGATCTGTATGATCTCTGTATTCCATTATTCTGGAGGTCTACACTTCAGTCACTACTGGCAGGATTATTCTTACCTTTGATTGTAGAGAGACAGGTTAGTATCATGCAATTAAGAAATGAAAGATTTTATTATTATTTATGATTTTCTATTTTAGTTTAAAGTTTGCCAAAAATGTTCTTTTTGTGATACTGAAGATATCCAGCCCTATAGATTAGCTAATTTGAGAAGACATCTCATGCTTTCATGGAATTACACAAATTTCTAAAACGTCATTCCGCCGTTGTTCAAGATAATGCCTGTGCTTTGGATTTGAAATGATCCTGTACCCAGAAGGTTGCCTGATATTAGCTCTAACTGTGACTTTTTTTTTTTGTGGTTATTAATTGTGACATGTGAACCTTTGCATGACAGGGATTAGTGAAATTCGGGGAATCTGGGAGACTGACTGACATGGAAACCAGCAAACTGATGGGGTAAAAATCAATTCCGGGCTTGAGTAGCACCAACCAAAAGGTCTGTAGCCTGGACAGAATATGATGGGAAATTAGGATGAAGTGTTTCCTTTTCTGATGCCTTTGGACATTTATCTCCAGCTTTTGAGCACTACCTCAGGATGGTGACCCCACCATGGCAAACTTTCAGCATTTGACCTTAGTCTTTACTGGTTTCTTGGACTCTTCAGGCCACAAGCAGCCATTTTATATTCTCCTACCTCTGAGTCCACAAGTACCACTATGGCTTTTCCTCTTCTCATCCTGTAAACCTACCTAATAAATTCTTTCTTTTTGATTATTAGGATGTAGTGATTCTCTTCCTGTAGAAAATACAACAAATACCATGGAATCTCACCTATTGATAGTTGACATTTGCAAATGACACTTGCATAAAGGCAATATTTTGAACACTTCAAAAGAAATTTGTATTATGTAAATGACTTTGTAAATAATAATAATGAGAAAGAGGAGGAAGATATGAAGATGAAGGATGAGCAGGAGAGAAAGGAAAGTGGAGGAAGAAAACAAGGCAACAAAAAAGAAAGAAAGTTTACTTTGTAATTGCTCAAGAGTATTCAGGGTACAGCTAATATATACTTATTTCTGTTTTTGACTATGATTAGCTAAAACAAACTTGAGACTGCCTGTGGTGGTCTTTTGCCTGGGCTGTGATGAATTCCTGCGAGTGCATCTTCTAGTCTCTGGCAAATGTCTGTCAGAGCTTGATTAGCCAGAAGTACTCATGAGAAGATCGTGGTGGGAAAGCCTGGCATCCTTGACAGGCTCACTGTGGCTGTCTCTTGCAAATGGAACGGTGCTGGGGAGAACACCACTGAAAATAGCTTTCCGCAGGTCTGGGACATGTGGAAGATGAAACCATGATTGTGAGTGAAAGAAAAGGAGGGTAAAAGCGCCGCGATGGGCATGAACAAGAGACTGGTGACCAGAACGCTTTTATCCTGCTTGGATATCACGATTATGGGATGTCTAGCCCTGACATAGGTGGGCAGTCTACCAGCTTCTTAGTGGACTTGCAAAACTGGAGAACAACTAGATGTGATGAGCAAAAATACTGTTTGTATGGCTACAGCGGAAAAACCTGACCTGTACCTCTGTTCAGTTTTGCATATTTTGAAGTATTTGAAACAGTAAACTATTCATGTTTATCTAAGTCTTGCCTTATGTAAGTAAATTTCTCATTTAAGTAAGCATTTTTATAACTGTGTGCTAATTTCTAGTCTGTTTATTGTGCTGGATATCCAATGTTTATCACTGAGATTCAGAATTGATAACAGTATAAGTTGATGTAAAAAAAGACTTACCTTCTGATTTGATTTCAAACATTAATTATTGTGTGTTCATTAATACTTGAATCAGAAAGAGGAAATTTGACAGCAGTCATCTTATTTGCCAGGCATTTTAACCCAAAGTTCATCCAAAATAGCTTTGATTTAATAAGCAAATATAAGAATATAAATTTCATTTATATTAACTTATATCAAATCAATGTTTACTTAATGTATATGTATGGTTCAATTTAAAGTTATCAAAATTCTTTGTTGAATTTTTAAAAAAGAGGTTAACTACATAGTTTTAACAATAAGCAAATTGCAGCATTTATCTAATTATACTTAAAATGTATTTCCTATTTCTCAGAAAAAGTGGGCATTCATTCTTTATGCACAAGAATGTATATTTTTGAAATTATATACTATACATATAATTTGCAGATATATTTTTGCCAATTTAAAAGTTTGGTAAATGTTATTAGTTTATATGAGTTGTAAAATTCAGACCATCATAGGAATCAATCCCTTTTTCCTTTTTCAGGTCATTTTAATTTTTTGAAATCAAACTATTCTTTTGGGGGTACAAGAAGATAGTATGGTGGTCTAAGCTCCTGCCTGGCCAGTGCAAGGATCTAAGTGTGATCCCGGTTACCTCATGCCACGTTGGTCACAGAAGCCTAGGGTGGTGGTGCACATCCATTATTCCAGCACTGGGAGGCTGAGACAGGAGGGTCCTTACAAGTCCAACCTGTGTAGCAAGACCCTGTGTCAAATAAATGAATGAATGAATATTCCACGAAGATTTTTTTTTTGTTGACTCACACAAAATTGCAGTAAATCTTTTCAGACTTCTATATTTTATGACAGAGTGTTCATCTTATAATTAAAAATAAATACTATAATTAAAAATAAATAGTAGTATTTATTTTTAATTATAGTATTTTGTAGCACTTAAAATACTAATTATAGTATTTTTAATACTATATTAAAAATAAATACTAAATTTAAATAATCTTTTATTTATTTGGTACAGGGTCTCACTATGCAACATGGGCTCATAGTGATTCTCCTTTGTCTGCCTTCCCAGCTCTGAGATTACAGGCATGCGCCACCACACCCGGCTTCTGTGGTCAGCTCTGAGTGGGCCAGCAGGGCATGTGGTACCGGGATCAAACCCAAACCTGGGTCTTTGCACTTGCCAGACAGGTACTTGACCATTGAGCTATCTCCCCAATCCAAATGGTACATATTATATTTAAATCCTTCTGAAATGATAACTTTGAGGACCTGAGAAGACACTTCTTGGGTATGTAGTTCTAGATATTTGTCATGAAATATAAAATCTAATAATGATCTTGATCATGTACAGAAATCAATATCAGAGGTATGAAAACCATTTTTACAGGGCAACAATATGAACATCTTAAATGAGCTGGCCCCATGGTTTGGTGATAAATCAGTATTGTGTCTCTGGGAAAAATGTTTTGTTTAGATATATAAGTGCCTCTGTTTGTCATTGCCATTTGTTACTTTCTATGTTCTTACAAATAAAAATCTACAGATGAAAAACAATATTTTTTTAAATGAAGCTTATTCTTATCCCAATATTTGATCAAACACAAAATAGTTTTTATTTATTATCTGCCTGAACAGAACTATAAAGTAGTTTTATTTGATAATTAATGCCCTCATTTTCTCCAGACAGCCAGAGACAACCTTGTCAGATGCTTGCAGCTGACCTTCTGATGATTTGTTTTCCTTGGAGGCTTCTATCTTACATTTCATCGCTAAGTAGGATGTAGGAATTTTTAAGACTTCTCCAAAAGCACTCTGAGAAGATTTCACAATAGTGAACATTGAGTCATCTCAGACTACATTATAAAAGCTGAGACAGGATGTGTGACTATATTTGCCACATTTTAAGTATTTAGTACAGAGTCTACTCTTACTACTAGATCAGACTTGTAGGGGTTCTTCTGTTTTCAGCTTCCCAAGCACTGGGATTATAGGTGCACACCAGCAAACCAACTCTCAATTGCTGTCTCAGCATGCCCCACAGGCAGGGCCAGCATGGCTTGTCGGGATTTGAACCCAGGTCCCTGAACTCTGCCTAAGCACATGCTTTAGTCTGCTAAGCTATCTGCTCTTATTTGCCACTTTTCAAATAGTTAAAATCTTTGGAATGTAAAACACAGAGTCTTTTTAAAAAAATTTAACTTAAAAAATGGCATATTTATCTATATGCCATTGTTAACTTTATTTTTGGCTCATTTTCAATATTTTGTGTGTGACCGTATTCTATCAATTTTTAAAATCAAAGTCACATTGAAAGATACTAGCATCCTTGGTATATAAGAAAAAAGAAAGAAAGAAAGAAAGAAAGAAAGAAAGAAAGAAAGAAAGAAAGGACCAGAGATTTGCATTAATTATATATAAATACCTACAATAAGTCTGTTTGTTGCTTTAGTGAATGCTGTTCCTTCCATTACATTAACATAGCAGTCTCATAAATTTAACCCAAATACTGCAAGTTATTTGATGTTCATTAAAGACACATTATCTTGGAGACTTCTGAGTATGCCTCAGTCTAATAGTTACAAAATGAAATATCATTAATGAGCTAGAAGTTCTTTGCTAGTTTCTTATTACTAAAGTAATACATATTAATTGTGGTGAATTCTGTGAACACCTCAGAAACTCCTGGGCTCTGCATAACTGACTGCAAAGATTAATGGAGTCTCTTTTGCCTTCTAACAATGCTGAACACTCAGGGTTGCAAGTCCCCGAAGCATTTGAACTGTTTTCTTACCAGAGTTTGCTATGGATTTCCCCTCAAATTTGTATGTGCTTGTGTTCCTTAATACTTCTATTGTGCAACTTGATTTTATTCTTAAAAAGTACCAGTATGTGATTGTAAGAAAATAAATACTTCCATAAATTTAAATTGATTATCATCAGAATAATAAATACTACAGGTCTGCTTAAGAATGAATTGCTGATAAAATAAATATAGGCGAAACAACCATAAGATATCAAAAGAAAAACTGTAAAATATCTCTATAGACTCTGTTCAGAGTCTACATAGATGTGCATATATTTTTGCTGCAAACAAGAGAAAGCAAATCATGAAATATTAAAAAAAATTGACAATGACAAATCATTAGTGGGTGACAGATTTTTCAACATTTTATATACCCTGTATAATAAAGTCAAAAAATAATGAGAACAATAAAAACTTACCTTAAAACCAAAGATAACACAAGTGTATCTTACTAAAGTGTTTGCTGAAAGTTATAACTCTTCACACATAAAATTTATGACTTTCCTGTTATAATTTTAACATTCAAATAATGAAACTCAGTGTCACTGAATGTTCACGAAATTATTTTGTTTAAATTTTATTGCTTTTTCTATCTTTGAGAATTTACCTCTGCTTTCGTTAAGATGGACAATGTGTTGCCTATGCTAAATAACACTTTGAACGCCAAACATAACCAGTGGAATCGTAATGCTTCTCCAAAGTAAATAGGTTTTCCAAAATCATATCGATGTAACTAATTGAAATCTACAAGTCTTGTAAGGAAAACGAGGTGATAATCATGCCATAACAGAAATGTGTACGGATACAGACTTAAAAGAAAATAGCCATAACTGTGTTAGTCCACGTTCACATTGCTGAACAAAATAAGCAGCAACTCAGAGCTGAGCTTAGCACTCATTTAGAGGGCTTTAGTCCATAGTTCTCTGGTTATAAAGCAAAGCCTACATAGCGTAAGGAATCAGGTTCACCTCAGGGCAGCCAGCGTGCAAGAGAGAGGAGAGAGAGGCCAGAACATGACCCAACGCTTTCTGTAGGACCCAGCTCCCAAGGACATATTCAGCTGCAAGCTCATTGCCTAGAGAGTGAATCGCCTTCCAAACACAAGAGACTTGGGAACGTTTGCGATCTACACCGTAACTTTAAGCAATCTTTACATTAAATCTTATATTTAACAAACCAAATGACGTTTCACAAAGCTTCGCTCAAGAAACTGGTATTAAGATAATCCATGAGATGTATTTCATTACTTCCCTTGCGAAGACACACGTACATAGTGAAGACACACCTCCACTCATTATGCATCTATAAATACGAGTTCTTTAGAAGCATTGCTAATGACCATTGAAAATTTATTTTCTGGGGCCTAGGAGACAGCTCAGTTGAATAAGGGCTTGCCTGATTTATTCAGTCCCTGGTTCTGCAAAACAAGAACAAAATCAAAAATTATTTTCTTAGCAATTGAGCCATAGGAGATAGTGCCATAACTACAGCTATCATGATATGTGTCTCAGGGCTTGTGCCTGCATTCTACCTGAAGCTTTTCTTCCTTAAATACATACAATTTACTAATTAAAAACAACACTGCCAAAAAAAAAAAAAAAGCAGGAAAAGATATGTAACATGGAAAAAATAGAGTCTGATTTTTCATTTTTATATCCATGTAATCATCAAGAAAATTTATTCTCCTATTACTAGAAATAAATTTACCAGTCTTATCCACTGTTCTTTATGATGAGCTCTTTTTCTTTTTTTCTGTTTTTTTTTGGTGGGTATGAAAACTGATCTTTGTTTTTTTTTATTTTTTATTTTATTGAAGTACAAATATTAATGAGACAGTTTTAAGGCACCTTGACAAGATGGATTCGATAAATTAATACATTGCAAACTGTTTTCATAATGTTTTGGTATTGTACAAGATGCATAAATGATATTATAGCAGATGTCTCTTATCGGTAAATTAAGAGACTATAGCTGTTTATGTATCTTATTTTTTATACCTGAATTATATCAAAGATTCAATAATTAATACTTTCTACCTTGTTATTTTCCTAGCGGTTGTCCATAGTACTAGAAGCTGACATAATATCCTGTCCAACCATCATTAGTGCAAATCTTGCCTCTCATAGAATTATGTAGAAGCACAGCGTTATCTATCCCAACTGTACTGTCCATACACACACATCATGATTCTTCCTTTCTATACCCCTTCCTTTGTCTACACCTGTCAAAGATGGGCACTCCATTCTCATTCAACTAATTTAGGTGCCTGAACTCGACGACACAATCCAACACAGTCCAGCGTCCCACAACAATAGTGAGCTATCTGAAGAAGTTGTCAACCGTAGCCATTTACAGCTCAACTTATTATTATGGCCCTGCATTGCATGCCTCATTTTTGTACTTTTCTGCTGGATGGTTAAGACCGAGATAGAGCAAGACCTATATGCCAAAACATGTAGTTTTTGTTTCTGATGAGGTCAGTGAAGTCCTATCAGGGTTTATCTTGCAATCCTGTACTTTATTCTGTAGATTCTTTGTCTGTGTCATCCATGTGGATGAGTCATGGCCAATACTTGACCAGTTTGCTCTCTGTGAGAGCCTGAGAGAAAGGTTTCTCTCTATGTGACTATCCCCAGGCACACTATAGAACTTCAGTGTCTTTCCTCTGTGGGTCCATAATCTCCTTGTTCAGAAAATGAGTTTCATGATGTTGCAGTACAGGTTCTCCTATGTCCTGAGTCTTCGCTAACCTTGAAAGGGTAGGGTCAAAATGTTTGCTGGGCTTGAGGCTCTTCTATTTCTCCAATTTTGATCTGTGAACTTAGGTTGTTAACCATCCGGAAGACAAGCTGATTAGTACCCTGCCGCATATGCCATTCACTTTGCCTTATCTGACTCAATTGTTTTTGAAAACTGATCTTTGAAATTATTTCACACTTGATATTCTATCTAAAGCCTAGATAAGTTTTCTGTTGTTTTTGAATGTATAGAAAATAACCAATAACTAGTAAATATTTTTGTCATCAAAACCCTGGAATGAACCTCAAAATGCACCATATTCTTCAGTTGGCCACTACCAGCGATGAACGTTCTCCACTCAAATCAATTTTCTTCATTTTATACTAAAGAGAAAATATTGTTTTAAATATTAGCATTTCTTTAACTATTAATGTTTACTTTCTCTATATTTAATTTAATATTTAAATTCATCCAAGCTAATATTTCTCTACCAAAGCAAGAGGCATGGGTCAGTGCATTAAAGTAATCCTTCCAAGTTAAGTATGACTAAAAGAAGAAGCTCAATATTGAATAGATTCCCTAGTAATATGCCTATTTATTTGTCTCAGATGCTCAAAAACAGTTATTTTATGTATGTATTTTTGTCATGGCTGCTTGCATGCATGTATACTGTAGCTTCCTTTAGACATTTTGTATTCAGTGCCCACCACTGATAAATTACTTTTATATTTTCTCCATTTTTTCTTTTCTTTCTTTCTTTCTTTTTTTTTTTTTTTTTTTTTTTTTTTTTTTTTTTTTTTTTTTTTTTTTTTTGTATTATAAGGAAGGGTCTACTGGGTGCTCAGGGTCTCACTACTTGATCGCACTCATAGTGATCCACCTAATTACAGCCTCCCAAGATCTGAGATTATAGGCCCGTGCCACCACTCCCAGTCTCAATCTCTGTCTCAGTGTGCCACAGGGGTGGGGCTGTCACAGCATGCCCAAGGTCCATTTTTTCACTGAAAGGAGTTCTACAGTTCTCTCTCAGGGAAAGTATACACTTGGTTTTATTCTCTGCATCCTTTTCTATCCTTTAGTACTCCCTCTTTCAAAATGAGCTCTTTTCTTTTCCTAGATTTATGTTTCTATCCTTTCCAATTCTTCTTACAACTGCTCAGAGTTATTTAGCTGACCAATTGAGTAAAGCAAGCTACATTTCATGATACATAAGACAAAGAAAATATTAGTATGTGCTTATTTGGATTATAGTATATTCCAAATTGGGATTTCCCCACAATTTGACAAATTTTAATTATACATATTTGTGGCTTACATTGTAATGATTTCATAGGAGTATAAATTGTGACAATTTGAACTTTTTATGTCTTAAAAATTGCTAATATAACTGGTACATGAGAAAATATCTGTCTCATATGCATTGTTATTCTCTATGGCTGTCATAGCAATTCTGATCCGTATGATTTCTCTACAAAACCAAGAATAAAAGTTTAAAAAACAGGAGTTCAATTAGATTTATGACTGATGAAGATTATTCAGTTATCACTGAATTGATGATTTTGTTCCTGGACCCAGAATGTCAGTAACAATTATAAATTGTTGCCTCCTTTTATGAAATCTTTTCTTCTTTTTCTTTTTTTTTGGCGGAACCAGGGATTGAATTCAGACCCTTGTGCTTGCTAGGGAAGCCCTTATTCCACTGAGCCATCTCCCTGGCCCCGCCTCCTTTCAATGTTATAACTTTAATTCTATTTCTGTTATAATTACCACATTGTTGCTTTAATGTAATGCTGAAGACTTTATATTTCCAGACCCTAGCATTTAGAACACTCAATAAATATTGAATAAATAAGCTCATTAGAAAATTATTAAAGTGCATCTTCATAGAATAGCTAAAAATTGGAATGTCTCTATTACGATATATTAGGAAGGTATTTAATACATCTAGTTATATAATTCACATAGGTTGATTTAGCTAGCATCTACCTTGTTCCTGGTATGTTTTCACTCTGAATTTATAAAGCTTTCTGCTTTAAGAGTTTAAACAATGACAGCTACATAATAATAATGATAACCATGACAATGACAACAGGAATAAATGTCTAAATGTGAAGGTTTAAGGCTTATTTTTGTCATTCCAAATAATCACCTCTACAAGGTGTCATAGCCAATACATGCTCAGAGGTGACTTTTGGTGCAAAAGATTAGCCATGATATGTAAAACATGAATATCAATGCATGCTTTAAACACAAGATAAAGTCTCTGCAGAATATAATAATACAGTGAGTCAGTCTGCCTTTCCAAAGCTAATGACCAGAGGACAGTTTATGAAGATCTATAGAAAACTCAGGTAGGTAAAAGGGTAAAACATACTGACAGAAACTTAATCAGAGTCCTTACTAACCAGGACACTAATTCTACACATCCAAAATATAACAACAGGAAAGGACATCTCGACGCTACAACTCATACACATTCGCATACGCACACAGGCATACAATGCTTATGCAAACATACAGAGACTATAGTGTACCTAAGTATAAATCTGTCAAAATCATCCAAAATAGAAAATAATTATTAAAATAGTATTACTGAGTGGCCAAATAGCTCCTCAGATTAAAGCGCCTGCAAGCAGGTGCAGGGGCAGGGCAGGCTGAGACAGTCTCAACCAGGTGCGGTGGCACAAGCCTGTAATCCCAGCTCTTGGGAGGCTATAAACAGGTGGATCACTATGAGTCCAATCTAGTAGTGAGACCCTGAGCACCTTGTAGACCCTTTCATAAAATAAAAAAAAGAAAAAGAAATTATTACTGGTAACATTAAAGAATTCAAAAAAATATGTTACACAAATTATTGTGGATATTTTAGAATATAAATTATTATTCCCTCATTTGTTAGGAAGTTCAAATGTCATTTCAACAGAAATTCTGAAGATTTCTTTAAGAACTTTAGACTCTAAACTTTCTGAACAAGATAATCTTGGTGAAATACAGCAAGGAAATATTGAATAACAGAGAGACTTGTCTGACTTAATACTTAATACAATTATGAAATCATTATAATATAGGTATAGATATATAAAACTGAGCAAAACAACATAGTAATGCAAAATATAAATTGTTAAAAAAATCTGATGTATGCTACCATAAATATTTTACCAGGCAAAAATAAAAAATTGATCTTGGAAAGGAACTGTTTATATGAACAAAGCATATCTTAGATCCATAGTTCTATTACACATGAGAATAAATTTTCAAGTGAATTAAATATCCTAATATGAAAGTAAATTTGGAAATAATTTAGTCTAACAGATACAGCTTCATGAACTCAAAGTAGGGAACAATCTGAGAAGGATTTCTTAAGATGGTATGGAACAAAATAATACATTTTAAAATATTAAAACTTAAAGCATTTTCATAACTTGCACATAAAATTAAAAATGAATTTACAGACTATTAATTTCTTTTTTCTGTACTTTAGGGAAGTGGCTACAGGGTTTTCAGGGTCTCAGTACCAGATCAGTCTTGTAGTGATTATTAATACATTACTGAGGGCCAGCAAAATAGCTCGGCAGATTAAAGTGCCTGCAAGCAGTCTCAGAGGCTTCCTCTTATAGCCTCCCAATAGCTGGAATTGCAGGCATGCACCATACTCAGTACCATCTCAGCCCTCCCCGGGGGCAGGGCTGGGACAGCAGGCTCAGGAATCAAACCCTCAGCCTCTGAGACCGCTTGCAGGCACTTTAATGTGCCGAGCTATTTTGCTGGCCCTCAGTAATGTATTAATAAGCACTGGAAAGTGATCAGTAGTCTTAATTTAAGGATATCTTTTGCTTCATAACAGAACATAAATTACTGAAGAAAATGTTAAGAGGGCCACCCAGGTAGCTCAGTGGACTAAAGTGCCTGCTGAGGCAGAGCACAGTGGCTAGGGTTTCATCTCTGATGTGTCAGGCCGGCCCTGTCCCTAGGGGCATGAGAGGGCAGAGATTGAGAGTGGCTGTGGTGTTGTAATCCCAGCTGCTTGGAGGCTGCAAACAAGAGAATCACTGGGAGTCTGATCTACGTAGTGAGACCCTATAGACCTTGCCCTAAATATAAATAAATAGAAAATGCTAAGAAGATCAAAGCAAAACCAGGCAACATTTGAAGGAAAAGTTGTGACAGAAATAGACATGCAACGTGATGCTTACCCTCTTTGGGAGTCCTAGAATAACTTAGAAGGACCCAGTGTCCTATACACACAAATCAGTTGAAGAAAGATTTCAAGACACTTTATACAAAATTCTTCAAAATTAAAGATATGTAACTATACATTCTAAAGAAAATATTGAAAATAAAGAGACATAATTGATAAAAAACAGAGTGTCAATAAGTTTGGCAACACAGATTAAATAATCAAATCTGTTCAAAACTAAAATTGACCAAGAAAAGACAGAAAGGGTCCAAGCTTTATAAAGGCTCAATATGTGCTGTTATAAAATTGCCAGAAATGAAATCTCCAGTTCCTCAGTCACTTTAGAAAAATGAGAAAATTTTTGCATAAATGTTTTCATTAAAATGGAGAACAAGAATGTTTTCTAAATGGTTTCATAATGTTCTGCTACCTGCATCTCTACACAAACATATGTATATAAATTAATTGTGCAAAAGAAAATTGGAGCTCTAAGAAATATAACTGTGTAACAATTATAAAATTAAAAATATCAGTGGGACGAGGTGGCCGAGTGGTTAAGGTGATGGACTGCTAAAATTATAAATATCCAGGAAATAAAAGACAAAATTGAGCTCTTATCCACTCATTTCTAAATAGAAATGACTGTCAATAATAATGGGAAGAAAAATATATAAGATATACTATCAAAACAATTACGGGAAAGATAATAGAGGTTATAATTTGAATATGAATAAAACTGTCAAGATGTTATCATAGATCTTGTAAATATACTGAAAATTTAGTAAAGGTACAGCATGTCTTTGAAAATAAATTAATCAGTATTTGAGGCATCTTCAGCTGACTTTCAATTAAAAACATATTGGAAGTATGTAATCAGTCAAAACATTTTACAAGGGAATATGGAAAGTCATTTTGTATTGCTTTGACTGTTGCCTAGATCTGGCTATCTTTTTTTAAAGAGAGATTTATTTAGCTTGCAAATTTGGAGGTTCAAAGGCATGGAGCCAACTTTGGTGGGCTCTCCTTGTGAGACTGCCCGTGGAAGAGATCACATGAGAGAAGAGAGCGGAAGCAATGACATGTGCTTTATTCCTAATTCATTCTGGAAGGAGAAAGCCCACTCTGCAAGACTGGCAGTGATCCCGGTACCCCTGCACTAACTATCTTTCAGCAAGCTCCACCTCTCAAAGATTGCTCTAGCTCAGTATCACATATACATGTGCATGTGGTTTCTTTGCATCTAAAATTATGTTTACCTAGTGATGACCATTGTCGGTGTATCTTCTACAGTCCTGTCAACCAGAACACAGAGGATGAAGAAAGACATCTCTCATCCTCTGAAGATCTTTACCTAGGTTTTATTCCTTTCTTTCATCTATGCCACACATCTGGATGCAAAGTGAACAAATGGCTGTATCCTCCTTCTTAGCAGTTACATGTCCAGCTTTAACTTTGATGTAAATGTACTGAGGACAAGGGGAAAACAGAAAGAAATAGTGTGCAGGAAGCCTGTTACAAACTGTTACATGTATGGAATAATAATTTGGAAGTTATACAACTTATTTGTAAGTTCACAATTGAGTTTTCACAAACATTTCAAAAATTGAGTCCATCTAATCACTGATCAAAATCAAATCAGGATGTTGTAATCTTTCCAACAAAAGATAGATAGAATATTTCTTCTTGTTGTCTATTTTCAACCATTTCAAATTTACAATTTGTTTTTAAAGATCATGTCAGGTCGAATTATACTTTTTAAAGTAATTTCCCTTCTTCATGTTTGTTAGAGCAGATTATAACTCATTATGTCGTAGATAGCCAGTATTCCCAAAGACATAAATCTAAGCCAGTGGAGGTCACTGATGGTCATACCCAAGGACAAAGTGAGGAATAAGCAATCCTGAAAGGATTATAAGTTCTACTAATAAATAATTACTGCTTTTCAAAGATATGGGTGCAGGCTACTTTTGTCCTCAGTGGATGGGTCCCAGAGCGAGATTCAGGGGCTCCTACTTATCATGGGACTAAAACAGAGCCTTGAGGCTTTTCATCCAAACATCCTATTAATGATAAATTATTGATTAAAACTTTTACTTACAAATCCTCACCTGTGTGACCTTTTCAATCTGAGAAATCTCCTTCCTACCTGATTTATTCTTTAACAAAAATGTATTTCTGTTCTCACACTTAAAAATATACATATTATCTAGGCACAAACAGTACATGACTATAATCCTAGCAGCTTGGGAGGCTGAGGTATGAAGATCAAGTCCATCCTGGGCAAATTAGTTATTTAGTAAGATACAGTCTCAACATAGAAAATTCAAGAAAAATGGATTGGGTGTGTAGCTAAATGTAAAGGCCCTGGTTTCAAACCCAAGTACTAAGATGATAGGTAGATAGATAGATAGATAGATAGATAGATAGATAGATAGATAGATAGATAGATAGATAGACAGATAGATAGGGACTATCCATATTAAAGATTAATTCTTATTTTTACTTATATAGTTATGTCTATATTTTATTCTCATATTCCCACTAATTTATACTAGAAAGAAAAATCACTTTCTCTGATTTCTCTCATAGTGATACAATATTCATTAATGAGGATTTTCACAGAGGCCTTTATACCTGAACACTTGTATTTTTCTATACCTAAAAGCAGTTTAGCAAAGGACTGATTCTAAATCCAACTTGATTTCAGTGTTTGGTAAGCAATCATTTGTAAAAATTTATTGGGTATTTATTGCTTCTATTACGCATTTGGATCACTAATTTAATTTCTGGAATGTTCTCACATCTTTCACAACTCCAAGCAGTGGTTCACTGAGTCAAACGCACACCAGAGGCACACACTGTATCCTCTGGCACATCTCATTGTGCCCTAAGCTATGACTCCAGGCTTGTGGAATTTTATTTCTCATCTATTTTTGAGAATGTCTTTGCATTTATTGAAAAATTTGAAAAGGTACATGGAGTTACTATGGAAACCAGCAAAGCTAAATGCCACAGGAAGGAACCATTGTGTTACCTGTTCCACAGGATATTTTGTCTTCTACTTTCAAAGCAACTAGAGACTTTTGCCAGTGTCCAATAAAATGCTGTGGAAAGGTATTAAGGTTGGCTCAAATTTTAATTGAATGAAAAAATCTTTTGCACTTACATCATTAATTATGGAGACTAATGTGTTTACTTTTTCAGCTTTTCTTATACCTCTATGACAGCCTAGCTTTCCAAGGCTAAATGTCTATGCCACATCACTTCTCTCATGATTTTTCATTATTTTTAATATTCCAGAACTGTTTTCTAAGTCTATTTTCAAAATTACTAATGTGAATTTCTTCAATATAAATCTGATTTTCGTTCTTTGCAAAGGACATTTTATTTGGTAATTACTTTTCATTGAATTTCATAATTTTTCATATTCAGGTCTGTCCTTGAGTAATGAAACTGAAGGTTTATTTTATATCACTAAGAATAAGAAGCAAATGTGCCCTACATTTTCTTTTGTATCATGAGCTGAACTCAATCACAGGATATTTCCTTCTGAATCATTATTACCATTTTACTTCTCTTTGCTGACCTTTCATAATGCCTTTGTGGGTAACAATTCTAATATATTTCTATTAACTCCTGTAGGATCTTGATAACTGGATTGTTGGTGTTTGTTCACATTGTAAGGGTGGTTAGTGCATGCTTAATTTAATGTATTTTGCTTACAATCTTATTACAAAAGACAGAAATGTCTCCTGCCCAGAACTGAAGGACAATAAAGATGTGGGATAAAAATTTTTTTTTCATCGTAATTTGCTGGATGCTGGCTGAAGCCCTTAATTGACTTAAACAAGAGGTCAGAAAGTCATACAAATCAGGGTATTTCAATGGTTCCCTCACTGTGGCATTATGCAAATGCTGGCTCCTGTGGTAACTCTGAGTACCCTTTCTAATTTTTCAGTAAAAGAAAAAGCATCCCAGAAAAGATGAAAAAAATAAATTTCCATTGGCTTTGAGTCACGGTTCAGGGAGCCACGGGAAGTGGACTAGAGGTTATTGATGTGGTTCTCAAGTATACACCTTAAAGGATTAATAGCTGTGACTAAGATGCTGAAAGGCAAAAACCACAAAGTAAGTACCGGCGATTTTTCACTGCACGGCTTCCTGTGACAGGGTTAGTCAGAGGCACTTAAGGTTACAAGCCTGGAGAGTTAGTTGTGCATATTTCCATGGCCAGAGCCTACAGCACAGATTATCAGTAGAATTTGGTAGCAGCTATTCATAACATAAGTTATTCCAGCCAAATTGAAGAGGAGTAACAAGAGATGGCTTCTACGTATAGATCATTTACATAAGTAAATCTGGAATGGATTAACTTCTTATTTCTCATTGAGAGGACATTAACCTGACTCCCATTTTCAAAGTATCTGTGTTGTTTACAAATAAAAACAAAACGAAAAGCTCAAGACAGTGTCCCAGCTAGCTTAAACCTGTCTGCTTTGCTTTATGAAGTAAGGCAAACCAAAAATCTGTATTCTTCCAAGGTAACACCTTACAGCTCTCTCTCTAAGAACATCAAAATACGATGATGCATAAACACCCAGAGAGTAAATGTGACATGTGAGTATATAGCTAGAAAGAGGATGAAAAAAGTTGACCTTGGTAGAGGATGAGTACCCACACACTGAAAGGTTAAACTCAGTTTCCTGTAATAAAGCAGAGGAGGAACTAATTTCAGGAACTAATTATCAGTCTTAGAAGGAATAACAGTTCCTGTAGAAATTCATCGCACCTCAGGGAAGAGAAACCGCTAAAGTGGATTGGGAGATGGAGCCTACAACCTACACCAAAGTAGAAGGGGATGCACTCCTGGGAGTGGCTGGGACCATCTAACCAGGGGTGAAGAAATTCTGTCCAAAGAAACCCAAACGCTGTAGTATGAAATCTTAGCAGGAGACTTCAGTGACAAAAGCAGAAGGTCAACTGTATGTGCTCCCAAGACGAGAGCATAACCTCAGTGCAGCACAGGAGACAGTGCTTCTTTCCAGCATAAGAATATTGACACCATGGTTTCGTGTCAGGAAACCAGCCTCCTGCCTTCATTTCTATGCACACCTCAGTTACTGTCAGGTCTTAGAACATCTACTCCCAGTCACTGTGGTTCACCACAGTCATTAGTGTGAAGGGAGAAAGGGAGAGACTGCCCTCCAGGAACTGCCAAAGGCATTGCCTGTCTTAATTTAAATATTCATCCTGCTCCATTTTTAAGCTTTGAGCCTTATAACCGGGGCATTTTCTACATGTGTTAGAAGACAGTGCTCTCTAGATGAGAATCAAGGAGTCAATTTTCCCCTGCAGTCCTTAGTATTTATTGCTGCCATAGATGTGATTTTATTTCATTTTAAAATATTAATAGAAAGTCAACCAGGACCCCATAACTTAATAATGTTACAGAGCATTTGTTAATACCTGACTAGAAATCTTTTTCTCTAGACCCATAAAGTAGGGGTAGGGGTGGGGGATAGCTCAATGACATAAGCACCTGCCTGGAAAGTGTAGGTCCCAAGTTCTGTCCCCAGTATGGAATAGAAAGAGAGAAATTCTTGACCCATAATGTAATCTAGTAGGAGTCTGTGGTTGTTGATACATTGTGTCAACTTGAGAAGAAAAAAGCTGAGCTAAATGGACTCAGCATTTCTATGCCCTAGGACATGGAGGTCCCTCCCTAGGGCATGAAGGGCTCACCCTAGAGTGACTCAGCACAAAAGGATATAAACAGGAGACTGAGGAAGGATGGAGAGTGCCCCTTTCTCTAAGGAGCATTGCTCTTCACAGTCTGTAGAAGAAATAGAGGCTTGCTAGACACCACAACTGCTTTCTTTTGTTTTTGCTGCTTTCCTGCTTCCAGGAACTGCAGCCCTCTGCCATGTGCCAGTCTGCCTTGGAGCCAGTGGAGTATGGACCTCCACAAACTGTAAGCTAAATAAACCTTGCCTTCATTAATTTTATGTGTCAGATATTTTGTCGTAGCAATGAGTGAAAAGTGACAGACACAGAGTTTCACTAACATAGTCTCATATCCTTTCCTGGACGTCCATGGAAGAGTCATATTTAGATCTAGGAATTGTCAGAATGTGAAGTAGTTCATTCCATTAGTTTCAAGCAAATAATAGAGATGAGGCTGGCAGCCTCAGGACACCATGTGTTACGTGTTGACCTTTCCTGTATTAATAGAAGGGGAAATAATTACAGAGAATTTCTCATCAGTAACCAGGGAGGTGAGATTGAGCAAAATATTGATATCCTAGAAATGTGCAGATCTCAATAAGAAGCTTCCAGGTTTGAAGAATAAGCAGGTATATTAGGCAAGTTTTTGATATTGGCAGTTTGAAGAAGGTGATGATTAATTGCCTCACCATTTCTGAGGATTCAAACCATGATCAGGTGTCTCCAGGGAAGTAACAGGATGGAAGCGAAGCTTCTTACTTCATGGCCACCTGGAGGCAGTGCCCAGAAACAGTGCACAGAGGAGGCCACAAGGAGCCAGGTGCAAGGTTGCTACTGCTCCACACACCCAAGAGTGTGCCTTCTTGATCCTAGTAACTCCCCAGCTAATCAAAATGACAGTCTTGACTGTCACAGTTCAGGTTAAACTCCATACCTAATCCACTCATGTAGCCTTCAAGGAATTGTAATAGAAATTTGGAAGAGTCTGAAAATGGATGGAAGAAAGTGTCAAATATGTACCTGAGAATTTAACAAAAAAGCAAGGAAAACAGTTGACATAATCAGAGTTAGACAACAGGCATAGAAGAAAACTGACTAAGCCTATTAATGAACTGGCTCATTTTGAGTGAGTTTCCATAATCTACCATGCAATATAATGGTTTTAGCCTAGTTATATCTCATTAGCAATGCACAACAATTGACATTTTTTATTTTCCCTTCAATATTCGTATAGATAATGTGACCCCTGAGAATATATGAAGATTTCCAAGCTAAAATACTATGAAAAAATTAATGAAATGAGGATAATTCCAGCAGAAAAGTATGAAAATGAAATATACACCGCTGGACCATAATAATAAGTTGAGCTTATTATTAATGGCTATGGTTGACAACTTCTTCAGATAACTCACTATTGTTGTGGAATGCTGCACTGTGTTGGAGTGTGTTGTCGAGTTCAGGCACCTAAAGTAGTTGAATGACAATGGAGTGCCCATCTCTGACAGGTGTAGACAAAGGAAGGGGTATAGGAAGGAAGAATCATGATGTGTGTGCATGGACAGTACAGTTGGGATAGATAACGCCATGCTTCTACATAATTCTACGAGAGGCAAGATTTGCACTAATGGTGGGTGGACAGGATATTATGTCGGCTTCTAGTACTATGAACAATCACTAGGAAAATAACAAGGTAGAAAGTATTAATTATTGAATCTTTGATGTAATTCACTTATAAAAAATAAGATATGCAAACAGCTACACTCTCTTAATTTACTGATAAGAGACATACGCTATAATAATGTCTGTAAGTATAATATTATGTATGCACCTTCTATGATACCAAAACATGAAAACAGTTTGTAATGTATTAATTTATCAAATCCATCTTGTCAAGGTATCTTAAAACTGTCTTATTGATATTTGTACTTCAATAAAATAAAAAGTTTTGAAAAATGAGGATAATTCTCCTAATTCTTCTAAATATCAAAACAACCTCTCTGCTAAGGTGTATCTGTTTATTTGCGTATGTGTGTGCACAGAATTTGAGCTAGCTTAGTAGCATGGGCAAGAGTTGCATCATAGATTTCTCATTTGTTGAAACACTTATTGAACAAATAATACGGTAGAGCTAAAATAACACAAATTCTACATTGAGAATGTATCTGAGTGTGATTCAAAATAAAATATAATGATATTAATAATCATTCGCAGCATGTCCATAGTACTAGAAGCCGACATAATATCCTGTCCACCCACCATTAGTGCAAATCTTGCCTAATGAATAACTAATTTAGGTGCCTGAACTGGACGATACAATCCAACACAGTTCAGCATTACACAACAATAGTGAGTTATCCAAAGGAGTTGTCGACCATAGCCATTTACAGCTCAACTCCATTTTCTACTTTTCTTCTTAAAGTCCCAAGATTCAATCATGGGGATTCCACCCTAATTAGTCCTAGTCACCTTTCAAAAGCATCATGTCTAAACATCACAGTGGAAGAAATTTTCCAACATTTTGTTACTATAATGGAGAACAAATTCCAAGCTGAGTTTTAAAGGTGGCAAACCATATGCAAACTATTAATAATAATTCTTAGCACATTTCACATATCCAGAATATAAATTTGAAAATACGCACTTTTCTGCATTGCTTGATCAGATTTTTGATGATTCTTCTAAAATAGTTTACATTCCTATTGTATAAATAGGCAAAATGAAGTTCAGAAAGGAGGTATGCACATCTTAAGTAACTGAACCTGTAGTTAGTAGAGCAGTGGTTTTCAAATAGCTCTGCTTGAATCCAAAGTCTGTGATTTCTCTATTGCATTGCAGCAATCAATCTGGGAGTCGCCTGAAATCATCCAGAATTGAATGAAGCCTAAAATTCATCCCAAATTTTTATATGTCACGTATCCAGGATACTTAAGAACACAATGGAAACTGGGAGAAAAATCATCATTCTGGTGAATCTGGAAGAATCATAAACACTTTCACATCACACATTCCAAAATGCCAACCTGACCATCTGGAAAATGGCTTAGCGGATTTCCTTCAGCATCAAACTTGGCAAATCACTTGTGGGAACTATTTTTTCTTTATATATTCACTGGGGAAGACCTGAAAAACTGGATGGATTATAGTGGTGACTCTCAGTCTATGCTGGATGTAAGCAGGCTGCAAAGGCTCGGTGGAAAATATAACAAAAAAAAAAAGAAAAAGGACTTCTGTGATCGGATTTGGCAGGGTTGGAATGACCGTATCTGAAGCAAAGCGCATCTGACGCTTTAATAAAAAATTAAGAAATAAGTAAATAAATAAAACAGAAAAGACTTTGTTTTAGATAAGGGTCCTTTAACACATAAAACTCAACTGAAAGCCAGCACATAGAAACAAGAATGATAAAAAGAGAAAGAGAAAAAAGGATGGCAGAAAAGCAACACATCTTACTCATGCTCACAGGAGAAAGAAGAGCTCGGATATCAGGTTGCAGTAACCTCTGGTAATCCATCTAGAGGCACAGCTGTCCGGGAGGTTGGGTGTGGAGCCAGATGTGAGCACAGCAGCAGCCTTGAAGTCTAGTGTTACCAACAATGTCACCTTCTATTGCTGCGGTAACATTCACGCTGCAGCCGTGGTTCACTCCAGCCAAGAAAGTAATTGAAATGGAGGTGCCAACAGTTGCATTTCTCTGGCTGGGCTTTTGTTTTTCTCCCCCATTTTAATTCTTTTAAATGTTCGTTGCTTCAAGCATTCCTATCTAACCACTGTTAATTCCACAGTTTCATAATTTAATGAAATATTCTGGGATACATATATAGTTTGTGAATAAATACCATCAAATTCTTTACCCTTCCCTGAAAGTACTGAACTAACAAAATTTACTTAAATTATTCCATCAGTAACAAATTGAAGTTCAAGAACTTACAGAAAACAGCAATAAAACACACTTTTAATGTTCTCACTCTTTATTCATTTTGTTCCATGGGATTATTGTATTCCTTTGATTGTGAATAAAAACTCAAAAACGACACTTGCTATTTTAAGATTTCATAGTAATTATTATTTGTCTCAGTTTTATCTTTGAAGTGTGTACACACTCAATATTTATAATGCCAAAACTCGAGAATTCTAGTCCAGAGAGCTCAAAAGAACATCACTTAACCCTTAAAAAAACACCCAGAATCCTGAGAACACTGACAAATTTTCTTGTCCTTATTAAAGAAATGAGGTTTTAGAGGAAACAGCTAATGAGACATCTGCCGCACAACAGATGCTTACAGCGGGATGCAGAACCTGCTCTTAAATCTAGCAAAGCTTGCACTAAGTGTATGTTTGGCAGTGTATCCTCAGGGTCCCGAATGACCCCCGAGTGCCACAGGTGCCGCTGGCAGATGGAGGAATCTTTGCAGCGAGGAGCACTGGAAGGAAACCAGGTCTGGAGAGCGGGCCCTTCAGGGACGACATGTGGACGCCAGGCTTTTCCTGTGTCTCTGCTTCTGGTGTCGGGGGTGAGCTGCCTCTCTGCCCTGTTCTTCCACGGAGATGCCGGTGCCAGCACGCGACAAAGACAATGGGCCCAGGGACTGGTAAATGAAATCCCCAAACCAGAATTTAAGTTGATTATCTCAGTACTTATCTAAGAGATAGAAGGCTAATAAACAGCAGGGAAAATAGTTCTGTGATGTAAGTACCTAAAGGAATAAAAAGAAAAGAATGAAAGAAAAAGAAAGCTAACAAATGCAGATAGTAAAATTTCCACAAATTCTTTTTTAAAGATTATCTTTTTGATAAGTTGATAGATTCATTAAAATTAAGAAAACTTTATAGAAACTGACACTTTTTTTGTTTCATGTCAGGATTGTTGTAACTAATAAAGCCAGACAAACATAAATTGTTTTCTGCAACTT